>PVKA01027233.1:0-30703 GCA_004027165.1 Ctenomys sociabilis
CCTTGCTCAGAAAATTTGGAGCTCACCTGAGTCTCATGATATTGCAGTACAAGTTCTCCTATGTCCTGAGTCTTCGCTGACCTTGAAAGGCTAGGGCCAAAATGTTGGCGGGCCTTGTGGCTCTTCTATTTCTCCAACTCTGACTTGTGATCTTAGGTTGTTAACCATCCAGAAGAAAAGCTGATTAGTATCCTGCAGCATATGCCATTCACTTTGCCTTATCTGACTCAATTGATACCTAAGGTAGTTGAATGTCAATGGAGTGCCCATTTTTGACAGGTGTAGACAAAGGAAGGGTTGTAGAAAGAAAAAATCATCCTGTGTGTGTATAGACAGTACAGTTGGGATAGATAGTGCTGTGCTTCTACATAATTCTATGAGAGGCAAGATCTGCACTAATGGTGGTTGGACAGGATATTATGTCGGCTTTTAGTGCTATGGTCATCCACTAGGTAAATAATTATTGAATCTTTGATATAATTCAGCTATATAAAAACCTGTAAATAGAATATCATGTATGCACCTTGTACAATACCAAAATGTTATGAAAACAGTTTGCAATGTATTATTTCATCGACTCTGTATGGTTATGGTGTTTTGAAACTGTCTGATTGACATTTGTATTTCAATAAAATAAAAATAAATGGAAAAAAAATAAAATTCAAAAAAAATTACAAAAAAAAAAAAAAAAAAAGGATAAGCAACAGTCAAGCAGAACAGTGAAAACCATAGTTCAGGCTGGCTCGTGCTTACATCTCCCCCGGAATGTGGTTGCATAAGTCCAGTGAAGTCATACTGTGGAGGGCCTTGAAAAAATACATCTCCATCAAAAAATTGATCCCAAATAATAAAATAAAATATATAAAGCACCATATAAACAAGATGAGAAAGCAGTAAGAATAAGTTCACATCTTTAGGTGTAATAAGCCATTTGACAAAACTCAGCATGTGTTGTGAGAGTCCTCACCAAGTCAGGAACAGATTGGCGTCTTCTCAGCTTGATTCAGAGAATGAGAAGAAGCATATGGCCAGCAACCTAAGCAGTGATGGAGGTCTGGATGCCTTCATCCTGAGTTGAAGACAATGTCCGCTTGACTCCTCATTCCTGCACAGCATTGTCCTGGAGATCCTGGGCATAGATGTCATGATTATGTATGTAGAAAGTGCCAAAAAATAAAAAACCAACACGCAAAACAGGGCTGGGGAGATAGCTCCATGGTGTAAGTGCTGCCTGGCAAGCACAAGGTCCTGAGTGCAGTTTCCCTAGTAGCATAAGCCCCTCCGGCATCAGGTTCCTGGTTGTGCTATGTTGGCCCTGAAATGGTGTGGTGGAATAGCAAGACCCTGTATAAAAAGAATAAAAAAAACAGCAAAAATATTTTAAAATCATACCAAATAGTTACTAAAATTGTTAAGTAGATTTGGAAATGTCACAGGGTGAAAATTCAGTAGACAAAAATCATGTTTTTTTTAAAATAGGACAGTTTATATAAATTTTTATTATTATTATTTTTATTGAAGAATAAATAGCAATGAGACAGTTTCAAGACAAATAACAGGACAGATTCGATAAATTAATACATTGCAAAATGTTTTTGTAATGTTTTGGTGTCATACAAGGTGCATACATGATATTATACTTACAGACATTATTATAGCAGATGTCTCTAATCAGTGAACTAAGACAGAATAGCTATATACTTATCTTATTATTTAAAGCTAAATTGTATCATAGATTCAACAATTAATACTTTCTACTTTGTTATCTCCCTAGTGTTCGTCCATAGTACTAGAAGCCAACATAATATCTTGTCCAAATTCTTCAGTGCAAATCTTGCTTCTCATAGAATTATGCAGAAGTACAGTATATTTGTCCTCATTGTACTATTTATACACACATCATGATTCTTCCTTTGTATACCCCATTTTTTTTACTAGACCTGTCAAAGATGAACACTCCCTTGTCATTAAACCAATTTAGGTGCCTGAACTTGGCGACACAATCCAATGCAGTCCAGCATTCCATAATAATAGTGAGTTATCTGAAGAAGTTGTTGACTGTAGCCATTTACAGCTCAACTTATTATTATGGCCCCACGTTATATACCTCATATTTATACTTTTCTGCTGGATGGTTAAGACTGAAATAGTGCAAGACCTATATACCAAAATATGTAGCTTTTGTTTCTGATGAGGACAGTCAAGTCCCCTCAGGGATTATCTTGTAATCCTGTACCTTACTCTATAGATCCTTTGTCTGTGTCACCCATGTAGATGAGTCACAACCAATGTCTGACCAGTTTGCTCTCTATGAGAGCCTGAGAAAAAGTTTTCTCTCCATGTGACTCTCCCCAGGCACACTATACCTCATCAATCTCTTTCCTCTGTGGCTCCATAATCTCCTTGATCAGAAAATTTGGGGCTCAACTGAGTTTCATGATGTTGCAGTACAGGTTCTCCTATGCCCTGAGTCTTCTCTGACCTTGAAAGGCTAGGGCCAAAAAGTTGGCTGGCGTTGTGGCTCTTCTATTTCTCCAATTTTGATCTGTGCACTTAGGTTGTTTACCATCAGGAAGAAAAGCATATGCCTGCTTTTCTTTTTAGTACCCTGCAGCACATGCTGTTGTTTGCCCTAACGGTCTGACTCAATTATTTTTAGTTGTTGTACATTTCCATTTGTATTTCTTCTTTTGACTTCTTATACTAGGGAGACTATACGATATTTGCACATGTGTGTCTGGTTTATTTCACTTACAAGTATATGTTCAAGTGGCATCCACTTCAATTTGAATCCTTCAAGTTTATCATTCTTTATAGCTGAGTAATACTTCATTGTATAGAAATACCACATTATTTTCAACCGTTCCTCATGTGACAGACATTTGGTTTTTTCCAAGATTTTGCTATCACACATTGTGCTGCTATAAACATAGGTACACATATATCACTATGATATAATGTTTTGATATCCTTTGGGAAAATTCCCAGTAGGGGGATAGCCGGCTTGAATGGGATTGCTAGTCCTACTGTTTTGAGGAGTCTCCACACTGACCTCCACAATGGTTGCACACTGGTACAACCATTCCCACCAGCAGTGGAGAAGTGTTCACTTTTCCACACACCATCTCCAACAATTGTTGTTGGTTGATTTCCTTATGATAGCCATTATTTCTCGAGAGAGATCATATCTTAGTGATGTTTTTATTTGCATTTCACAGATGCTAGCGATGTGGAGCATTTTTTCATATATGTATTTGCTTCTTTAGTTTCATTCTCTGATAAGTATGTATTTATCTCTGATGCCCATTTCTGAATTGGGTCTTTAAGTTTGAGGGCCTTGTTATATCTTAGTTCTTTATATGTTCTACACCGCAGACCTTTGTCTGATTGAATATTAGTTAGGATTTTTTCAGAATTTGTGGGTTGTCTTTCTACTTTGTTGGCAATTTCTTTTGACATGCAGAAGTTCCTCAAGAAGAGTTGAACCCAGTTGTTGATTCTTTCAAGTGTTTTCCATGTGAATCCATGTCTGCTCACGAACTCTTTGCCTACCCCTACATCTTCAAGAGTTCCTCCTACTTTCTCTTCCAGGAGATTGAGTGTTTCTGTTTTAATGTTTAGATCTTTAATCCATTTTGACTTTAGCTTACTGTATGGTGCTAGAGGTGGGTCAAGTTTTAGTTTTCAGCATGTAGAAAGCCAGTGGTTTTTCAACACCATTTGTTAAAGAGGCCATCTTTCCTCCAGTAAGCATGTTTGGCCCCTTTGTCGAAGATCAGATGGCTGAGTGTGATCGTAGATGCCTCTGCGTCTTCTAATCTGTTCCATTGATCCTCAGCTTTATTTCATTGCCAATACCATGTTGATTTTATCACAATGTCTTTGTAGTATAATTTCAAGTCAGGAATTGTGATGCCTCCTGCCTTGTCTTTATTGGCCAAGATTGCCTTTGCTATCTTAGGTCATTTGTGGTTCCAAATAAATTTTAGGAATGATTTCTCTATGTCTGGGAGGTATATTGTTGACAGTTTGGTAGGGATTCCATTAAATCTGTACAGCAATTTTGGGAGTATGGCCATTTTCACGATGTTAGTTCTTCCTATCCAGGAGCATAGAATATCTTTCCATTTTCTGAAATCCTCTATAATCTCTTTTCTTAGGTTGTTGTAATTTTCTGTGAAAAGATCTTTGACTTCCTTGGTTAAGTGAATTCAGAGGTATTTCATTTTCCATGGTGCTATTGTAAAAGGTATTGTTTCCATTGTTTCCCTTTCAGTGTGCTTGCTATCTGTGTAGAGGAATGCTATTGAATTTTGAGTATTGACTTTGTATCCTGCTATGCTACTGAATCTCCGTATCAGCTCTAGTAGTTTCTTGGTGGAATTTTTGGGGTCTTCCAAGTAAAGTATCATGTCATCTTTAGAGTGATAATTTAACTTCTTCTTTACCTATTCTTATTCCTTTTATATCTCCCTATTTTCTTTTGGCTGTTCCTAATGATTCCAAAACTATATTGACTAGAAGGGGTGATGGAGGACATCCTTGTCTTGTAACTGATTTAAGAGTAAAAGATTTCAGTTTTTCCCCATTTAGGATTTTATTAGCTTTTGGGTTGTCATAGATGGCTTTCATCAAGTTAAGGTAGAGTCCATTTATTCCAATTTTCTGTAGGACTTTGAACATGAATGAATTTTAGACTTTTTCAAAAGCTTTCTCTGCATCAATTGAGATGATCATATGGTTTTAGATTTCAGTCTATAAATATAGTGTATTACATTTATAGATTTTTGAATATTGAACCATCCTTGCATCCTTGGGATGAATCCTACCTGGTCATGGTGTATGATCTTCTTGATGATTTGCTGTATTCTATTTGCTAGGATTTTATTAAGTATTTTTGCATGTATGTTCATGAGGGAGATAGGCCTGTAGTTCTCCTTTTTGGTTGTGTCTTTCTGTCATTTTAGAATCAGTATAATATTTACCTCCAGAAGTGATTTTGGGAGGACTGCTTCCTTTTCAATTTCATTGAGGAATGTAGGGATTATGTCTTCTATCAATTTCCTGTAGAATTCAGCTGTGAATCCATCAGGACCTGGACTTTTGTTTGTCGGTAGGCTTTTTATTACATTTCGCATTTTTTTGGCTCTGATTGGCTTGTTGAGAGTTGTTATATCTTCTTGATACAGTTTTGGTAATTTGTACCTTTTGAGGAATCTGTCCATTTCTTCTGTGTCTTCTATTCTGTGAGCGTAAAGATTCTCAAATTAACTATTGATAATCTTGCGAATTTCCCCTGGGTTTGTGGTGATTTCACCCTTTTCATTCCTTATTGCTTGTACTTGAATTTTTTCTTTCCTCTTTTTGATGAGGTTGGCTAGAGGCTTATCAACTTTATTAGTCTCTCAAAGAACCAATTTTTTGATTTGTGGATTCTTTGAACTGTTTTCTTCATCTCAATTGAATTAATTTCTGCTCTAATCTTTATAATTTCTTCCCATCTTTGTGCTCTGGGTTTTGTTTGCTCTTCTTTTTTTAGATGTCTGTGGTGCAACATTAGGGTGTTTAATTGTTTCCATTTTGTTTTGCTAATGTGTGAGTTCATAGCTATGATTTTCCCTCTCAGAAATGCTTTCATCACATCCCATAAATTCCGGTAAGTTTTGCTTGAGTTTTCATTGAATTGATATTGTTGAACTTCTTGTTTAATTTCTTCTGTGACCCATTGATTGCTGAGTAGGGTGTTGTTTAATTTCAATGAATTTAGTGGGTTTTTCTGATTTGTTTTGTCATTTAGTTCCAGTTTCATTGCACTGTGGTCAGATAATATGCATGGGATAATTTCTGTTCTCTTGCATATACTTACGCATGACCTCTGCACTAGTATGTGGTCTAGTTTGGAGAATGACCCATGTGTAGCTGAAGAAAATGTATATTCAGCTGTGGTTGGGTGGAATACTCTGAATATGTCCACCAGGTTCATTTGTTCCAAGCTCTGGTTTACTTCTGCTACTTCCTTGCTCATTTGTTGACTGGTTGATCTATCTTTTTGAGATAAGTGTGTGTTAAGGTCTCCTGTTAAGATTGTGGTGTTAGATATTAGGCTTTTCATATCCATGAAGATTTGTCTTACATAGTTGGGTGCTTCTGTGTTTGGTGCATAGATATTTATGAGTGCCACCTTTTGCTCTTGAATTTTTCCCCTGACTAATATACAATGGCCTTCTTTGTGTTGTTTGATTCTTCTTGGTTTGGAGTTGAGACTGTCTGAGAACAGAATAAATGCTACTCCTGCTTTTTTCTGAGGTGCTGGGGCATGTAGTGTTGTTTTCCATCCTTTTACTTCGAGCCTATGAATGTCCTTTTGAGATAAGGGTGTTTTTTTGTATACAGCATATTGTTGGATTTTGTTTCCTGATCCACTGTGCCAGCCTATTTCTCTTAATTGTTGCATTGAGTCCATTTACATTGATGGCTATGATTGAATTGTGTTGACTTATGTTTGTCATGATATTTACCTGGTGTTGTTTACTCCTTTGTATCCTGTGTTTAATTGTGTGTCCTGTTTAGTGGGTTCCTTCCATTCTCATTCATGGAGTTCTGGTCATTGTTGTCTCTCTCTAGAACATCTTTCAGCAGCCTGTGTAGGGATGGCTTTGTCATCATGAAATTCTTTAGTTGTTCTTTGTCATGGAAGTATTTCACTTCTCTATCAAACTTGAAAGAGAGTTTTTGAGGATATAGTAGTCTGGCTGGAATTTGTTTTCATACAGGACTTGAAGAACTCTGCTCCATGCTCTCCTTGCCTTCATGTTTTGTGTAGAGAAATTGGCTGTAATTCTGATTCATGTTCGTTTGAATGTGGTCTGCTTCTTCTCTCTAGTAGCTTTCAGTGTATTATTTTTGTGTTGGATTTCTGGGATCTTGACTATTATATGTCTTGGTGTGTTTTTACTTGGATTCAAGTTATTTGGTGTTGTGTATGCTTTGGTTACCTGAATGTTGTATTGTTTCCTCATATTTGGGAAGTTTTCTGCAACTACTTCTTCCCAAATTCTTTTTTTTATGTCATTTGTATTGGCTCCTTCATTCTCATTGATGCCAATTAATCTTACATTGTTCATCCTGGCATCATCTTGCAAGTGATGCATTATTTTTTCCCGCATTCTTGTTGTTTTTAAGAGATCCTATAACTGTTGACATCCTAATTTATGCTTTAGCCAATTTTCATTTAGTGTATTAGTAGAAAAATTGAATATGCCAAATGTCACAACTTGCAAAAGCCCAATGTAGTAGGTGCCTATATGCTTAGCTTCAAGATGGAGTTTCAGAAAAAATTAAGTTGGATGATCCATACTTGCTAAATTTGTAGTTTGCAGCAGTCAAAGTCTCTTTTCTCCTTCTTCTTCTCCATATACTCTATTGACAGTTCACCTTCCAGCATCTTTCCTATCTTCATTTTTTTTTCCAATGGTGGGAAACACTACTTATCTTATTTACCTGATCACTCAATCTTTGGATCTGACTGACTCTTACACATATGTGCATATATGTTTCCTTTTCCTTTTCCTATTCACTGGCATCTAAGTGCCTCTTCTCTTTTCTAAAAAGATAATTACTAACCAAATAAGAGCAAGTTTTAGTGAAATAGGTATAAATTTGAATGCATCTTTTTTTTTTTTTTTCGGAACCAGTGATTGAACTCAGACCCTTGCACTTACCAGGGAAGCTTTTATTCTCCTGAGCCATCTCCCCAGCCCCCCTGAATGCATCTTTGTTTTAGCAATGAGAAAGTTTCAAATCAAATTATAGAACAGATTCAATAATACATTGCATACTGTTTTCTTAGTGGTCATTTGTTATATAATGCAGACATGGTATTCTATTTACGAACACTATTAGAGCAGATCTCTCTATTAGTTGAATTAAGAGAATGTAGCCATATACCTATCTTTTTTTAAGGCTGATTTATAGTACAGTTTCAATAATTAATACTTTTTGCACTGTTACCTTCCTAGTGGTTATCCATAGTACAAGAAGCAGACAGGATATCCTGTCTAAAAACTATCAGTGTAAATCTTTCTTTCTTTCTTTCTTTCTTTCTTTCTTTCTTTCTTTCTTTCTTTCTTTCTTTCTTTCTTTTTTTTTTTTTGTCTTTTTGAGACAGGGTCTCACTATGCAATTCACGCTGGCCTTAAGCTCACTTTGTAGCTCAGGCTGGTCTCGAACTCACAACAATCCTCCTGCCTCAGCCTCCCCAGTGCTGGGATTACAGGCATGTGCCACCATGCCCGGCTCTAAATCTTTCTTCTCATAGAATTATGCAAGAGTAGCTGCGTATTTATCCTAACTGTTCTGTATTTACAAATACAGAATGATCCTTCCTTTGTATCCCCTTTTTTGTTTAGTCCTGTCAGAGATGGGTATTCTGTTGGCATTCAATTATTATAGATGCTTGAATTCAGCGAAACATTGCATCACAGTCCAGCAGTCCACAATAGTAGTTGGTTATTTGATGAAGTTGTTGACTAGAGCCATTTACAGCTCAACATATTATTATGGCTTTACTTTATATGCGTCATTTTTATACTTTTCTACTCGATGGTTAAGACGAAGATAAAGTAAGACCTATATAACAAGAAATGTAATTTTTGTATCTAATAAGTTCAGTCAAGTTGCCTCAGGGTTTATCCTGTAACCTTGTACCTCACTTTGTAGATCCTTTGTCAGTGTCAGATGTGGATGAGTCACGGCCATTACTTGACCAATTTTCTCTCTGTAAAAGCCTGAGAGAAAGTTTTCCCTCTATGTGACACTTCCCAGACACACTATACATCATGGATCCTATTCCTTTGTGGCTCCATAATCTCCTTGATCAGAAAATTTGTGGCTCAACTGAGTTACATGCTATTATAGTACCGGTCTCCTATGTCCTGAGTCTTCACTGACCTTGAAAGGCTAGGGCCAGAATGTTTTCTGAACTTGCAGCCCTCACATTTCTCCAATTATTGATCTGCAAACTTAGGTTGTTAACCATCTGGAAGAGAAGCTGATTATTACCTTGCAACATATGCAGTTCGGTTTACCCTCGCTGTCTGTCTAAATGTCAGACATCTTAGGCATAACGTGGAAAAGATATTTTGCATCAAGTACTGATGTAATGAATGCATCTTTGAAGAAGATATATTTGCCTCTAAATCAGAACAAGTATCTATAATGATGGTCTTCTGATGCCAGTCTGCACCTTTTATGGAACTGGTTTATAAACCTGGCTGGGCATTACATCCATAAAGATCTTGGTAAAGCACATCCCTGGGCCTCATTCCTCCTGTTTCTGTGTAGGAGGAACCAGGGTGGAAACCAGATATCTGCATTTCTTACAGGTTCTCAGATGATGCTGCTGTCTCTGTCAGACAGCACCTTTTGAGAAGTATTCACTCATCAAGTATATTCTTGATATAGGGAAAAATGTGAAATAAATTTGTCAAAGGTAAATTAAAATTCTAATAACTTTAAGGATGACTAGCATGGACTTTGTATCCATCACAGAGGAAAAGCAGCACAGAATATGCTGAAGCCTAGCAAAGAGTTTTCCTTTCAACAGTGTAATGTGAAAAAAATATTTTAAAATGTATGTATATATGTATGAATTCTGTATGTATGTATGTAGTGGGGCTTGAACCCAGTGCTTTTTGACAAAGTTATATCTCCAGAGTTTTTTTATTTATTTTTTATTTGAAGTAAAGTTCTTTCTAAGTTACTGAGATGTTCAGGCTGGGTTCAAATTTGACTCTTCTAAGGAGTGGGGGTAAGAGATTTATTTATGTATGTGAGCAGGATGGTTTGGACAACTGTACTGGGCATTTCTGCTGGTCTATGGAAAGAGGCAGTTAATGCTTTAATTTGTTTCATCTCCTTTTTTGTACTTTTTTTCTTCTTACACATTTCTTCTTTCAAATTTACATGCATATATCTGGTAATATGAATAACTGGTTGGAAGTCAACAGGTGTGTATTTCAACAAATACTGTGAAATTCATATTACTTTGTTGAATGAAAATCTGTATCACTTGTAATTTTTCTGTTTTAATACTAATTTGTACTCTTTTTTTAAAAAATGAATAAAATTAAAAAACAAGGAAAACCAAATTTGACTCTTCTACCTCAGCCTCTCAGAGTGCTGGAATTATAGGCCCGTTCCATTGCATCAGCTTAGCTGTCTGAATCTCTGGGCAACTCACCTGAAGAAGCCAGAGCAAAGCTAGTCCTGCCGTCAGTTCTACATAATGTACTATCTGAAATAAGTGCTACAGGATTGCTGGTTTGAGACCCAAAGTGTCATTCATTTATCTCGCAGTCCACCACTGCTTCTAATTATGACTGTAGCATTACCATGTAAATAATTGTACTCAAAGATATATTTCTCATATTTCCATTGGGTTTATTTTAATAACATTTGAAAACATGACCATCGACATGGTTTAAAAGTTCTCGGCTTTAGTTGTGTCTGACCGAATATTTTGATAAAGTGAGAATTTAGTCTAAAAGTCATGGATTGGCAAGAACAATGTGGTCTGTTAGACCAGATTGGGAGTTTCATCCAGATTGGATAGGAGCCTGCAGTGCCTTTTGGAGTTGACGCTGCAATTCTCTTTGACAAACTCCTTTATCACTGTTGGCTAGCCAGATCCCCCATGTTCTCAAATATTCAGGCAGTGGGTCACAGTCTCTCCCTTTCTAGTTTGTCTAGACACGTCCTTCTTCACAACAAGTCCTCACACTCAGTTACTGTCCCCTCTGAGTCGTGATTGGAAATGACCCTTTGATTATGGGTTTATCCAAACCTTCTCATCATGAACATTTTTCTCTATTAGCTGCTACTTCCTCTTCTGCATTGTAAGTATGCAGTTCTCTCCCACTCAAAAACAGTTTATCTCATGTCCTTTTATTGAAGAAAGAGACTGGTAACAATACTTTGTCCTTGGCACCATATCCTGCTCTTTCTTTGCTCAATGAAAAGGAAACATGGTGGTTGCATCTTCACAGGTGGGATGCTGCTCATCTATTAAGAAAGCTGTAAAACTTGGACACAGGAAATATTTAATATACCTTTGCAGAAGAAAATATGCTCCATTAAATAAACCCTAGTCATCTTCAAGAAGAATAGAAAATATCTATTATTTATAGTGTATTTCATTTCTAAAGGTTTATTTATTTGATATAGGATCTTGCTCTGTAGGTCAGGCTCATTGTGATCCCCCTGTTTCAGCCTCCTCAGCACTGGAATTAACAGGCGTGCACTACCAAGCCTGGTTTTTGGACCAGCATGGTGCAGCTGCAGTTCTGGGGTTGGCATAGTATGAGGTACTAGGGATGAAACTTGTGTCTTTGCATTTGCCAGGCAGGCACTTAGACCATCAAGCTATTTCCCCAGTCCAGTGTATTTATTTCTTAATTATGAATATGCGTGTCTGTGTGTGTGTGCACACGTGTGTGTTTTCCTAGTGATATGCTCAACTAAGTGATTGAATTAACATAATCTAGTTAAGTTTAATATTTGTGTATTTTGAGGTGTCACAATAAACGTGCCATTATTGTATAATAGGTATAAAGTACATTGGAATAATTTTAATGTATAGTTGTATACAAAAGTGATTGCCACCAAAGAGGCTACATTTTCAATGCTTTTTCTGCTCTTGTGAATTTTACTTTGTTTTTTTGTACTTGTATTTTTTTTGCTTTTTTGTTTTTTTTTTTTAGTATTTTGTGCAGGGTCTCATTATGCAGTTCAAACTTGTAGTGATCCTCCTGTGTTCAGCTTCCCCATCCCTGGGATTACAGGAATAAACCACTATACCCAGACTCATTCACTGGCTCAGTGCACCGGGGGGGAGGGATCAGCGGGCATGTGGTGCCAGGGATCGAACCCCAGCTCTTGTGCTTGCCTAAGCAGGTTCTTAGTCTGCTGAGCTATCTTACTGGCTTTTGTAACTAGCATTAAACGGTTTTAAATATAATACTAAGAAGAATTTGACCTGTTCAGTACTAAATAATATTTCATCTAGGATTAGAGAGAATAAAAAATTAATGTTTAAAAATTATGGTTTATGTGAATATATGCCAGCAAGTTTAATTCTAATAATATCACCTATCTACAGAAAAACTTTTGTTTATTCTTTTCTTGTCATCAAATCTTGACATTCTTAGCCTGGAAATCAGATGGTGTCAAATTTGGGGACACTACCTGCTTCTGCCTCCTGAGAGCTGGAATCACAAGCATGTGCCACTGCACCCTGCCCATGCTGTGTTTCAACAAAATTTTACTGCTGCCATTTCCTTTTTTTGTTTTAAGTCATGCCTTACCATTCCCCTGCTCTGTTTAGCATCCTCTTTCTGTAGGTTCACACTCATTTTCCCTGAAATGCCAGCAGCTGTCTCATCTCTTCACGTACCTAAGTGTGGCATGAGAGCACGTAGCACCTCGCTTGTCATTCTTAATGCCTGATCATGCTTTTCACGCATGGCGTTTGTGCGTGAGCATCAGCATCTTTAATTTAGAGCACGTGTTTCGTAGGATGTAAGAATGAAGATTAACCTCTGGAAGCTGAACATGTAAGTTCTATCCTCATAATGCATATCGATCATTTACAGAAAGAAAAATGAACCGTGGTGTGGACACAACCAAGGCTACTTACTGATTACATGAAGTTGTTTGAAATCCTTAACTTAAGGCTGGGGAGATAGCTCAGTGGTCTAAACACCTGCCTGGCAAGCGCAAGGACCTGGGTTCAAATCCCAGCACCGGGGAGACTGAGACAGGAGGATCACTATGAATCCGAGCTACATAGTGAGACCCTGTACCAAACAGATAAATAATGATTAAGTCCCACCTTTGAATGAATGAGGCATTGAAAGGACTTGCAGATGTATGAAATCCTTAACTTCTCTGTGCCTCACTTATTAGGAAAACAGTGCCAGGGTTGCAGGTTGCAGAGGATTCAGTGAAACAATATTTCTTCCACCCTGTTGTACCAGTGGATAGCTGCAGAGGAGTACGGGAATTTTGGTTTTAGTTGTATACTCTGTGGAACCTCAGGAGTTCTGTCCTATTACTAATGTAGAGTGAAAGGGATGGTACCAGATAGCAGTCATAACAAAACAAGGATTCTGAATCTGAAAGACTGCAATTCAAACACAACTGGGATGAGCTCTCAAAAATAAACCCTTAAGAGATGTTCTGATAGCATCTATGTGATCTTTCACATGTAAGCTTTCTGTCTATATGTCCCTCACATTCCTATCTTTTTCCTCTAACCAACTCTAAGGGTTGATGTTTCATGTGTTCCCCTCCCCACTCTTTGCTTTGTTCTCTCCTGTAAGTTAAATGAAGGGTACACAATATGCAAGAATCCAATGCACTTCCTCTAAGTATGAGGCTGTAGGATGTGCAATTGAAATTTATAAACAGGTTGCATTTGTATAAAGTGTTCTACCATGTGTTTGGTGGTGAAAGTCCTGTGCAGATCGAAAAAGCCTGCTTTAACATTTAGCTCTTTTCAGTTCTTTGAGATTAGATTATACCTTCGAATGCCAAAGTTGCACAGCTGTGAAAAGTGAAAGGGCAATTAAGTGGCCCTACCTCTTTATCAGTAGCCTCACAATAGCCAAGAATGAGTAGTTTTTAAGATTACATAATGTCCTCTATTGGTAACAGTGAACAGATGTTCACTGTACTTCCGTATGTGACAATTTGCTGTTGTCTGATAGCCTTTGACGGTCACACAGCACACGGTAAATAAAGAAGCACCCTGTGTGTTCTTAGATCTTTACATTTTATTTTAAAACACAAAATTTCATATTAACAACTACTTTTGAACAGAAGGATGCATTAATTAAATGCCTGGTCATAACAGTTATATGCTCTGTTAAAAAAATAAACATCTTACAACAATCTACAGTGTCAGCTCTTTAATAAATACATGAAACAGAAGTTAGTAGTCAGTCAAGAGTTGTGTGAGCAGATTCATAGTATATTATGTGAAATTACTATCTTCTCAATCTTCTGTATCATTTAAGGCAATTTAACTATATGTATAACCCAGAATGAGAAATAATATGAAACATGTTCAGGAAGAATTTACTTCTTTCTTAGAGCTATTTCATATTCAAATATTTTAATTTAAAAATACATTCTATATTAATTTTTTTAACAAAGGCAGTACATGTTATGTGAGACACCATAAGATTATGTTACTGATAATTTAACAACATTTGCAATTTTTTGCAGAAGTTTAAAATCCTTAGTAAAGTAGCAGATACATGTAAAATAATTTTAAAAGTATGTTAAATATACATAAATGAATTTCTATATTAATATGTGCAAACTTGTATTTTCTTATAATTTAGAATGAAAATAATATTCTATACTCAATATTCTTTAATAAAATCTGTATACCATACTTATCATTAAGCTGGACTCATCAAAATCACATTTGTCTGTTGGATAGTGTAAAGTTGATAAATTCTTTATGTAAATCACATATTTTCCATTCTTGATGATTACAGTTTTTTAATACTATTGTATTAAACAATTTTAACTGAAGTTGGTTATAGAGGCTAGAAACCTGGTCAATAGAATTAATTTACAAAGATAAATTTTATGCAGAAAAGTATTTCAGGTAGATTAAGAGTAGTGTTATTACTTTCAGGTATTTCAATAAAAGCTGCCAGAAAAGCTGAACAATTGTTTTGCATAATGAAAATAATTTAAATATGTGATTTTACAATAGTCATTACATGGGTTTGAAAGGAAATCATCAAAAAATAGAAGGAATGAAGAGAAAAAAAGTAGGAAAACTGGAAAGTTATTTTGCACAAGACTGATTTGCTGTATCATATTTTTCTGCTGCCATTAAAATAAGAGATATAAGATTCTGTAACATCTAATTATGATGAATTCATGGAATATTTTTCCAGTTAACTTTATTTGACTGTGAGAGGATCTTATAAAAATTCCCTAGGATTAGAAACAATAAAAATTTTTTAGCAAAAGTTCTTTTTTTTCATTAATATTTTTTATTTATTGGGTATAGGGTGTCACTTTGCAGTTCAGACTAGTAGTGATCCTCCTGTCTTAGCCTGTCTAGAGCTAGGATTACAGGTATGACCCATCAGGCCATTTTGGTGGCCTTCATGGTGTGCCTGGGGTTTTAGGGAGCAAACTTGGGTCCTTGTGCTTGTCAGCTAGGCACTTAGACCACTGAACTATTTCTCCAGCCCCAACTCACCCATTCTTGTCAGTTAAGTGGTCCTGGCAGATATCATCATTCACCACATAAAACATAAATAAGAGTCCTTTGGGGCTTTGAGTTTTTGCAACTTAAATATATGCAGGATCAGAGCTACTAATAGGAAAGTTATGCTCCACATTGAACTGTACATAATTCAATTGTAATGAAAATTTGCATCACATGACATGATAGATGAACTGACAAACATTACAAGAAAAGGAATATTTCAATACTCGTGAATCTTTAAAATCGAATTAGTGTAATATTTATTCAAAGCTGTTTTAAACACTGCACCTGAGATGCAGACATCACAATTTCAGAAGACGTTGCAACTGCAGAGTTGTTAAACTGAGAAATTGTGTATATTCAAATCAGTGAGACATAGATGGATATGGATAGTCAGTTACACATAATAAATTTGCTATGGAGGAATTATAAGAGCAAAACCAAGTGATCGGAAAGCAGGCTAGTTCTATATTCCTTTGAAAAGATCTGCACTGCATTAAGTGGACTAAGGTCAATTTAGATAAATATAGTTATAACTTAAATATTAAGAGCAAATATAATATGCATTAATTGTATGCTTAAGTAACTGAAGCTCATTTTCTACACCTATGACAACACATATTGTGAATCTTTAAGAATGGAATGAGGCTCAGAGTTGTAAAAATTTAAAATTCTTAGTTTTAATGAGTCTGTCTCTGTGTAGCATACAGACTCAAATGAATATTATGATCAGTAAGGGATATTTGGAAATGAAGAATTACCTTTATCAATATGTTGTTATTTTTCACATTTCGGCTTATTGACCTTGAAGTTTTAGGGAGCTCTCTTGAGAAATATTAAGTGGATGAGAACAAGTCAGGAGAGTAGGGAAAAGCCTGTGAGTTTAATCTAATCTATAGGTACCAGGAAGAGGAGTGAAACTCTATGGAGAAAAATTTTCAAAGTGTAGCATAAAATATTTCAGTGTCTCATAGATGCCTGCTTGTATATATAAAATGTCTTCAGTGGAAATAAAGTATTGTAAATATGTGATACTTATTCTTTGGTGAAATGTTCTTACATATCCACTAGTTTTGATTTCTTGGAATTCTGAAATATTTGTCTCCAGAAATATCTAGATTATTTTGTGATATTAATAAACCAAAGCTAATTCGAACGTTTGTGACACAATCAGATTTTTAGTCAGTTTTAAAGTTTTCTGAAGAATGTCTACAGCTTAATAAATATCAGCAATTTTACAAAAATATCTCAGATATGTATAAACGTGTGTGTCCTACAGTGTAAAGGTGTTTCAGAGAAAACAGTCTCATACAGTTATGTTGTAGTGTACGTATGGCATATTTCTTATTCATTGTTAACAGATTTTAGGGCACAAACATGATACTATACCAAAGTGGTTTCCAAGTTCCTAACTTTGTTAGCAGGTTAAAATTTCATTAATTGTATTTAAAACCCATGAATCTCAAAAGGCTCTTGTGATCAGAGTAGCTGAAAATAGAGTTTATTTACATAAGCTATGCAATCTAAAAATACCCTGTTTCCCCTTACCTTTTAATTAATTATAACTAGTCAAATATTATTTTCTCACAAACCATTACACAGAAAAATATCAATTATTCAAGTAAGATATAAGCCCTAGAATTTTATGAATTAGCTTTTTTAAGTTAAAAAGAGAAAAGCACAAGACATCCCAAGCGTAGCTACAATCATCACACAGCACTGAGTTGCCTAGAAAGAGGTCTGCTTCTTTCTCTGATAACAGCCTTGGTCCATTTTGAAGTTAGTGCAAATTAGTGAGGGTTTAGAACATATAGTCTGTAACTTTTATAGGATCATTTCATTACACTGTTTTGCTCAGTCTTCCTACTAATTTATTGTCCATAAGCACTCTAATGTTAACTTTTTAACTGCCAACATTTTTAATAGTGTGTATCTTTAATATATTGTTTTGGTGGGTTCTCAGGCATCCTTTCATTTGTGTATTCATAAAAGCATGCTTATATGCATGAGGTTACAACATGCATTGTCTACATCACCATTAGTAACCAAAGATTTTTCAAGTTCACACTACAGGAATAAGTTCACGTCCCCAATCACTCGTTTGGGAAAGGGAGTCTGTTAAGTTTAGCATCATCACAGCTGCTAACTACAGAGGACAGTTAATGGGGCTGTTGTGTTCCTTAGCTTCAGAACAACTTACTCCATGCTCAGCTCTCTCTAGTCATAACACAGGATGGAGATTATTTTTCATCTGGAACTTTCAATCAAAGGCTAGAAGACAGAAGATCTGGGAAGTTATGTTTAAGAAGAAATTTGAAATAATTTCCCTTGCTGTCTTATGTAAAACTGTGCTTCACACAAGACCGTTGTATTGTTAAGTCAATAAAGTCATCCTGAATAGATCTTTAGGGGTGTGGTAGGTGAAGTTTTCTTTCAAGGGTTCACATAAGTTGTAGCAAAGTCTGGAACTGAGCAGAGCCCAACCCCAGGGGGCGCTCTTTATAGGGTACAGTGTGAAGAGATTCCCTTGTGTTATACCATGTTGCTAATGAACAGAAAAGATTTGAAGGTAATTATGGACAATTTAGTTTGGATTGTTCTTCACTACTTTGCTTTGAAGTTTTCTCATTCCCATTCACTTAAAACTTCAGCAAATCACATTCAAAAACTTTGCCAATTTGAGTCCTGTAAAGATTTGGGAGGTAGCATGCTATTGTGCAGTGAGTACTGGCTTGCAATCAGAAGACATAAACGTTTAGCCTAATGCTACTGCTTCATCACCTGGCTACTTCTTTGAGAAATCATTTCAATTTACTAAGCTTCAGTTCCCCTGCTAAGGGAAAACTAGCTTATTTCTAGGACATCACCTTTCCTTCTTCAACGTGTACACTTTTGTGAAATCCAATAGGTCAGGGTAGGGTGAGTGCAGAGAAGCAGTATCTTTAGGTTGTGCTGAAGGGCAAAAATGTGTAGCTTTTCATTAGAACAATTTTGTATCTCCTCAGAGCAAATCTTAGGAAACTCATTCACCAATGGGAGGCTGTGCTTGAGGCAGTTTCTTACTGTCTTGTAAATTTCAACTTACATATAAGACTCATGAAATGATGAAACAATCCATCCAGTTTACCAGGTAAGAAGATGCCACATGTATAATACTGAAGCTCTTCAGGTTTAGATGATACTTTACAGTGTCCTTTGTTAACATTCAATGTTTAACACCAGTTATTCTAATAAAGTGACATTGTATTACAGGTTTATGGCAGTAGTACCTTAGCACTTATTTAATCCAGTCATTTGTGACATATATAAACTTATCCTGAAAGGAAGACAAAGTATAAAAGCAAAGAGGAGAGAGTGCTGGAATTAGCATCCAATTTGTAAAAAGAACACGTAAACACATGCATCAAACCACATAGTTTCATAAGCAATATCCCTTAAGATGAAGATACTATCTGGTTAGCCCCTGAACGAGCAAGTCCAGCATTCTTGGCTAATCCCCGATAGCAGTTGAAGGGTTTGGCAATTCTTGTATGTAACCGCCGGTCTATTCTTTCAGCCGCGCGTTCAGGGCAGGGATTGCTGCTGTACTCGTGCTGTGACACAGTGCTAACCTGGCTGAGAACATCGGGTCCCTCCGGGAAGCGCAGGAGTGGCAGGTACCTGTAAAGTGTAATCAGTGCCCTTCAGACGATCTACATTCTATGCTGATCTAAATAAGTTATATATTACAGTAAAGTGCTACATGACACTAGTCTCCAAACAGTAGTAAGACACATTTTTTTTTCTCAGAATAATTCAGCAGCTATGAGAGTCACAGGGCAATGAGGATGTGTGTCGAGCTGCATTCAGATATACAACCAGCCATGGGTGCGATCTTGAACGATTTGTTTCCTCCTGTGACTTTTATGCTTAATATTTTTTAGGAGCAATTATTTAAAAATCCAGTTTCTCACAAAGTATTTTTAAACGCTTCTTTTAAAAGTTGCACCTGTAAGTCTCATGAGCATTTAATTTGTTGATACCCATTTTTATTTCTTCAGGCTTCTCACGTCGGTAGGTGACGGCTCTTGTGCAAACACTCTGCAGAATCAGTTTATCCTTGATGGAGAAGAAATGTTATTATTAATTTAAGGCCAAACTATTGCTGGACACTAACACACTGGTAGGAATCCTAGTGCACTGACCTTTTTTGAGGTGGACACTCTGTAATCTGACGAGGACTTCACTTTACTACTATTCCACTGTAGAATCACCTGCCTTATGATAAGGACTTTAAGCAACCCAATCAAGAAAGTAACTATGAATATGATAAAGAATATTCTTAAGTAGCTTGGGCTGGATAAACATTCTGAAATAAAACAAAACAAACACGTTTAAAAATCAGAATGAATAAAGTCAAAGGATTCTATCAAGCAAATTATGTTCGCATTTCAATTTATAAATCTGTAGTTTTGAAATAGAAGACTAATCTTTATGGCACAATTATCATTAAAATATTTTCAACATACAATCTTCCTTAAGAAAATAGCTAGAGTTAGTGTATTTATTGGCATTTTTTTTTCAGTTTGATCCTCTAATTGTATCAGTTGGAGTATGTCTATGTTCTTTACTCAAATATAATTTTATCCATAGCAGAAGAAGGCTTATTTCTTGTGGCAAGCATTAAGTGAAAAATAGAATTTAAAAAACTTATTTAATAACTCTGGGCATTAGCATATGTATCAACGGTGATGCTGTCTCTTTGTTTGTTTCATACCAGTAATGGAAAATAAAGTAACCATCTGCAGAAGCTAAAATCAGTTATCACTCTAATGGATGAACAAATATTTCCTTTGAAATTGCAACATAAGAATTTACTACTATCACACATGGCTTCTTCAGGAAATAGGAGTGTCCAGTTGAGACAATACACAGGTCTCTTTTTTATTAGTCTACACTTTACTTCTGTTAGCCAAATCTATGTGCTTCTAAAATTAATTATGTATTTTTCCAAAAACAAGTAATTACTAGCTGGAAAAACAATGCTGTGTTAAGAGGAGGGGCATGCTAGCTCTCTGTGTTAGCACCAGTCCTTTGGCAAAGCTCTTGCTGGAAAATATGCAGGCTCTGTTGTTGCCAGAGGTATCATTCTACTCTTAGAGGAATAGCATTGCATAATAGCAAGTATTCCACAGAGCTCAGCAGCTGCCCCAAATTTGTCCAGTCACTTCCTGAGCTAAAGAAGCATGTGTCCCTCTGCCCATTCAGTAGACTTTGGGAACTTCGTCATAATGTTGGTCTCCCTGGTGACTAAAAGGACTTGTCAAGTCTAGGAACAGTGCGTGATCCAGTCAGGGGTGATGTGGGTCTGGATTTGTAGTGATAGCCACATATGCTCTTGAGGAGGGCAAGGACTCAGGGACAAGGACAGGGAGTCCTGTCCCACAGAGCTCACCTTCTTTTTAAGGTCACTAAGAAGGCCAAAGGCAGACTCTTGGGCTGTTTATTAATATGGAAATGGAAGACTCACATATAAGTTTCCATTGTTACAAATCTCAGGGAGACAGAATCCAAGATGCTCCATTCAAAAGGAGGCCTCTGAACTCTGCACAGCCACCTTCTGGCTAATGACCCTGTGGCCACGTGTGGGGACACTCGTGCTTTCCCTTGGCTGACTCAAGCCCCTCAGTGCCAAGGCAGCTTCTCAGAGGGGCACGTGGCTTCACTGTACTTTCTGGCTCTGGTCCAGGTAGAAGCTTAGCCAGCGAGAATGAAGGAAGCCCCTTTAAGTGTGACTGAGTGGGTAGATAACAGAGGGGCCGAAGAAAGGCCCTTTCCCTCTCCTTGCACAATGGCTGTGAAGGGAGGGAAGTCCTCTAACTACTGAGATATTTCAGATGTGTTTCTCACAAGTTAAAACAGAGGATGGTTCCAGGGCTTAAACCTGCATTCATTTTAAAATGCTGTCACAGATGGGTGAACATTTATCCCTGACCTATGCTTTTCTCAGTTTTGGTCAGGTCAGAGCTTTTTCTAAAACATTACTTGTAACAACACTTTAGTTACAGTAATGCTTACCCACCATAATAAATGACATGTTCATAGTAAGGGCCCTATTTATTAGAAAGGCACTTGGCTTTCTGGAGTGACTGCTGCAGGCTCAGCTGGCAGCACATGGGGCTCTTTTGAGAGCCAAATTCATTAGGGGCTAAGACCCGTGTAGATATGAAAGAAAAAGGAAACAAAGCTCGGGAGAAAGCTTGCTCTTCTCTGTAGCTTTGTTTAATGCCTTTGGTATTGTTTCCTTTCAGAGAGGAGGAAACTGATGCCCAGGGAAATTTGTAGGAGGGTGGTATTTCCTAACTAATAATGCTAAGGGCCTTAGGCCAAGATTCTTAGATGAAAAGTTCCAGTTCTTTCCACTATGGCACAGTTATATTCACCCCGAGCTCTATTTATATGAGAATGAGATGTTCAGGAATGCTCTTTTGAAGTTACCTATATTGTAAAAGCACACCATTGTTGCTCAGAATTTTGTGGTCTCACCTGAAGTAGGAAGCAAATATTGAAATATGAGAGCAAATATTGATTCAATATAAGACGGTTAGAACCAGAATCAAGTTTGGATTACGAAGGCAAATGATGGCTCCACAGATCTTCCCTCCTAGTGAAGCGTGCTTATATGGGGATCCCATATTTTGGGCTTCACTGAGGCCTTTCTCAGCAGGTCATCAGAGGCCCCTCCATGGAGGCGCTCAGCATGGAAAGACAGTTATAAAGATGAGGTGGGAAACCTAACTAGTCAAGAATTCACTTAAACAAATGAACTATGAATGCACTCAACTGCATACATGAACAGGTGTGGGTTTTGTGTACCTATGAAACCCAAGTAAAGCTGTGCAAAAAGCAAAACATAGCCAAACCCAAATCACATCCATTCACCCTTTCTTTAGGACCTTTTATGGGGTGTGGTCGTGGCACACCCTGCATGCTTGGAGCGTGGGCATCTGGCTTACCTGATGGCTGGTCAATGTATCGCTGATCCATGAGAGCACACGAGGTTTTACACTGCGCAAGGATACCTTGGGACAGATTGTGAGGGTTCAGGCATTGCATACAATTCCTGTGAGGGGAATAGACATTATCTATTCTTTAATAATGTGACAGGATCTAATGTTTTCTTTTTTTTTTTTTTGGCAGAACCGGGGATTGAACTCAGACCCTTGTGCCTGCCAGGCAAGTGCTTATTCTACTGAGCCATCTTCCTGGCCCTACTAATGTTTTCTATGAAGCAATACAACTAACAATTTAATCTAAATTTTGATAAGGTGGTCTAGAAAAAAAACCATGCCATTATTTTGAAATATTGCATTTCTAAATGACTTAAATTGCTATACACAACTTTTAAATCTTGCAATGTGAGGAAGTAAATCTGAAGAAAATAAATTGGAAGGTACAGTGATGTTTACATTGGTGGTCTCTGAGCAAGTGTAAAATAGTTACTGGAAAAATATTAGTGTAAAACAACAATGTGACCTTCTTTAAATTTTGAAATTTTTAAATTTTTTGGTGCAGGATCTCACTGTGCAGCTCAGACTCATAGTGATCCTCTTGTCTCTGCCTCCCCAGTGCTGGAATTACAGGTGTGCACCACCCTGTCCGATTAAAGGCTGGCTTGACCAGCCTGAAGTTCTGAGGCTGGCAATGGCAGGTGGTACCAGGCATCGAACCCAGGTCATTGTGCTTGCCAGGCAGGTGTTTAGACCACCAAGGTATCTCCCCAGCCCATGTATCACCTTTTTATGTATCACATTTTTAAGTAATTAATTTTTTTTGTATTATGTTTTTAGACCACTTCATAGCCACCATCATTTTTTCTTTTTTTTTGGCAGTGAGATTCCAGGGCCTTCTGCTTGCAGGCAGATGTGTGATGGAGCTATATCCTAGGCCCTCCACCATTTTTTTTAAAATTTAGTATAGGGTTTACATGGTCTCACTACACAGATCAGACTCATAGTGATCCACCTGTTTTCAGCCTCCCAAGAGCTGGGATCACAGGAGTGCGCCACCATGTCCAGTCTCAATCTCTGCCTCAGCATGCCCTGGGGGCAGGGATCAAACTCCAGTCCCTGCATCTGCCTAAGCAGGCTCCTTAATCTGCTGAGCTATCTGGCCAGCCCTCTCCTATCGTTATTTTTAATCATGGTAAAAATCAAACACAATAATAGCTGCTAACATTTATTCAGTGATTTCCTTATATTGGAAATGATTTTAGTCCAATCATTCATTTCCTTCCTAGAACTCTGGTGGGGTGTTGTTTTTCTCACTGTCTACATCAGGAAATTAAGGCACAGAGGACTATTTTATTCATGCATGTTTGGCATGCATAATCACATGCACTGCCGGGGAATTGGCGCCTGTGCATCTCATGTTTTGACTCTTTTTTTCTCCATCCCCTTTCTTATCTTTAATCCTTCTTCCCCTCCCCATTTACAAAAGCTGTTCCTTCTATTTTCTTTTTTTATTTAAATCCTTTGTACTTTCCCTTTGCCCCCCCCCCCACTACGTACCCTAATCAAACAAGTACCATCTAGCCAGCTGGGTAACAGGCAGCTCTTCTCCAAAACTTACTTAAGAAAAACTAAGACAGTGAATACCTGGATTTATTCCGATGCTCTAGCAGCTACTTAGTAGCCAAATTTTGGAATCCAAGCACCCCATTTTCTCTCTCTTTCTGTCTCTCTTTTTTACTAAATCAAGGTGCATTTATTTATTTATTTATACTAGTACAGGGTCTACCGGGTCTTTACCCAGATAAGACTTGTAGTGATCCTTCCTGTTTTTCAGCCTCCCAAGTGCTGGATTATAGGTGCACACCACTTCGCCCGGTCTCAGTTGCCACCTCAGTGTGCCCCAAGGGTGGGACTGGCACTGAAAGCTGGGGATCAAACCCCTAGCCCCTGTGTCTGCCTAGGCAAGGTGCATTTTTAAATGTACTGTCCATGCTGGATTACAGTAACTTTTTTTCACTCTTTTTTCCCCCTATTATCTACACTTTATTTATTTTGCATTTTATTTATATATTGCGTTTGTCATAGAAACCATGAAATATTTGAGCTCCTATGTCTGATTTCCACCATAAACTATGGTTTGGTACATATTTTTTCCAGCAACAATAACCATTTTCTCTCAGTCCCTATTCAATTACCCTTTCAGCATGCTGTGACAATTTGTCTAGAAGCTAGGAAGCTTAAGGCAGGGATACTAAAGAACAAAATGTGCGATCGTGAGGGCCGTCTTCCGTACATGGGGGAGAGGCCTCGTACCAGTTCTCACTGCAGGCTGTGTGGCAGGTGGGGCAGTGTTCACAGAAGCGGCCGATGCTGCTGGGGTCGGTGCACTCGCACCTGCCACACACACAGGTGCCTCTTCCGCTGCACACCTGGCCCTTGGGATTGACACAGTGCTGAGCCGATGCTGACGGGCACTGGCACCGATCTCCATCCCAGCCACTGAAGCACCGGCACTTGCCACCTTCACACTCGCCGTGTCCTGCAAAGAATCACACCAGGATCTAAGTGATGGAGCCCATCGGCTTTGGTAAGTTTCCAAACCTGGATTCCCTTTCCATCTCCATGGAAACACAGGAGCAGTGAAGCAAATGAAAACAGTGTTATTTTATATCGGTCTGACGTGGTGCTGGCATTTAGGTGTGTCTGTTTCTAATGCTGTTTCACTGCAGAACATCGCCCTGTACTAACAAGAGTGAAGGGAGCCCCTGCTTTGGTGGCTGTGGGACCACTTGAATGCCACTGCTCAATTGGTTTTAAATTAAAACACATAAATATAAAGAAGTGACAAAGCTGAAGTAATGAAAAAATAGAAATACTTGGTTAATGGCTTCTAAAATATATGCAGTTACTGCAGTCTTGCTATTGCCAAGAGTCGTTGATAACTCCGAAAACCACAGGACATGCATGGCCCATGCTTCGGGGTGCTCAGGCTGGGTCTAGAGATCAGGTCTTCTGAGAAGTCTGCTCTATCATTCCATAGTCAAAGAGCATTATTTTGTGGGTTGGTAGGGTAGCCCTAATCTAGGCTGTTAGCTGGTACCTGGAAGACAAAAAGGCAGACGGGGTGTGTGTGTGTGTGTGTGTGTGTGTGTGTGTGTGTGTGTGTGTGTGTGGTGTATCAGGGCAAGGCTGTAGTGATGAAGGGTATTTATGGATGAATATGATGAAGAAACAATCTGCATAATTAAGTGGCTTTTAGATTCAGTGACTTAAACTTAACATGCCAATATGAACTAGAAATCTCCAAGAGGGAGTAAACTTTACAGGATTATATAGTATGTCTTAAACTTACTTGACTATAGAACAAACAACCTTTCCCCCACCCTCCTTTTCCTTCCTTTCCTTCTTTCTCTCCCTTCTTTTCTTCACTCCTGTCTTCTCTTAGTTCTGAGCGTGTCATACATTAAGTGTCCCATAGAGTCTAATGTTCAATCAGCCCAATTGGCTAAGTGTAAAACTAATGAGATCCAGGCCAAACAAATGTCCACCAGACCGTGATCCTTGTACCACCTGAGCATCAAATACCAGCAAGCTGACCTGAGAACATGTATTTATTCTTGCAGAGGAGATGAGTGGGGAGCTTGCGTGTGAGCCTTGCAGTTCACATTTGTGCACAAATCCAAGGTAGATTCTTAACTGCTTGCGGGTCAGTGCTACCACAGTTGTGTTGGAGGTCTGTGTTTTGAGACCGAGATTCTCAAATGTGCTTGAACCTTCTTTAAGAGTTGAAGCTATAGGTAACCATCTCAGAAAAGTTTTTCTCTTTCCTGTAAAATAATATTTTCTTTCTCTGTGGAGTATAGCAGTCAATTGTTGGTTCATTCTCGTCATTTTTTAATCTAGCCTAGCCACAATTCCAGGGATCGCTGAACAAGTGTTTGAAATAGAATATATGCATTTTTTCCCCATTTTATATTGAGGTAAGACTGATCAAATTTTTAACTTAAGCAGAATATAAAATATTTTTTAAAAAATGTATTTAGTACAGGGTCTACAGGGTGTCACTATACAGATCGGACTCATAGTGATCCTCCTGTTTTCAGCCTCCTGAGCCCTGGGATTACAGGTGTGTGCCACCACGCCCCAGTCTCAATCCCTGTCTGGGCCAGCACCGGGGATCAAATCCCAACAACTTTTTGAAAATGTTACTTTCCATATGCTTAGGACAATTACTTCTATGCATCAATACTTTCACAAACACTTATCTACCAAACTGCAAATACTAAAAATATCTTTTCAGAATAAGTGAATTTTCCATAAAGTTATAAAGAAAAATACCACATAACTCAGACTCCAAATAGTTTAACTTATTTAAAGAACTACTTTGTTTTAACTTTCAAACCATCAGCAGATTTTTTTTTAATTTAACCTGTAGGTGGCAGTAAACCTAATTAGCCACAAAATAACCCTTATATACTATTTTTATTTTCACTTTAACATTTGGTCTGTGTGTGGCCAGAGGCCCTGGTCTTCTAGATTACTTAGTAATCCAGTATTTTCTTGAAGAACACTGTCCCTTGACTATTCTATTGCTGGGGCTGTTCCAAAAATAAACTGGGGAGGTTTAAATTACCACCAACTTACAATATCATCTATGATGATGCATTAAGAATTTTCCAGTGAATGAAAAGTATATTTTTATAGTTCACTTCCCCTTATCCTCACAGAAATAAAACCCTCTGAGCAAGCTGCAGGGAGTGACCACTTGCCAGAATGAATCCAACCCCTTAGAAGAATGTGCTTATTCTTCTCAAAAACGTGTCAGCCATCTGCAGTCATTTCCTTCTCTGGTTTCGTTCTCTACAAGATCAAGGAATACATGAAACTAATAATGGATGTTAGGTCCTTCTTTGGAAGTTTAGAGTATATACTTCAATTGTAAATATACAAATTCGTACTGTAAATCGACGGCCATGACATAATTTCAAGGACTATAAAACTGTGAACGTTAAATTTGCGTTCACTGGTGGCAACTGATGACGAGATTCACATATACATTCACATGCATGCTGCTGCAACAGCAGTTACCCAGAGCTACTCTCATATGCTTGAACTCACCAGCGCACAGATTTCCATGGTGATATGGACAGGAAAAATCATCCTTTTCACAGTATTTTCCATAAACTTTTCCGAGCTTAGTTCTGTGACATAAGCACTCCCCACACACACACACTCCTCGACCACTGCACACAGGTTGGTCCTTCTGTGACTTGCAACTTTCTGACAGAAATCCATCTTCTTCCAAGTGACAGCGACCCTCGTCACACTGCCGGCACTTGGAGTCCAGAGAAGTGTCATCCACACACCGCCCCTGCGGCCTTCTGCGGGCCTCACACTGACAGCTGCAGCTTCTGTGTATGTGAATTTTAGTGGTTTCATTGAAACCAATCGGCTTGATGATTGCATAATTTTTTCCTCCTGTGACATCACAGCTTTTCATGGTAACTGTTACATTGAAAAGAACCTAAATTTCAAAAGAAAAAGGAAATCTATTTGTGTCTTTTTTCACTGACTATTTTATACCTGTCATTAACATTTGAATCCATATGATATGCCATCTTAGAGAAATTAACAGTATTTGTAAATGCATGGTCATTTTATGTAGATAAAAATTTCCCATCATCATTTATTTTGGGAAAATTAAAAAATCTTTTTTATTTTATTTGTTTGGTTCAGGATCTTGCTTTGCAGCTCAGACTCATACTGATCCTCCTGTTTCAGCCTCCCCAGTGCTGGGATTACAGGCATGTGCCACCACACCTGGTTTTTGGCGGCTGGCTGGGAGCAGGGCCAGCAAGGCATGTGGTGCCAGGGACTGAATCTGAGTCCTTGTGCTTGTCAAGTAGGCATTTAGACTGCCAAACAATCTTCTGGGCCTGAGATTTTTTTATTTAGAGAATTTAAAAAAGGAATAATTGCTAATTGCTTAACATATATTATTTAACAGAACTGAATGTACCCATAGAAATGTCTACTCCACTTTTTATATTTAATTTCTTAGAAAACTTGACAAAGGACATACTCTGGATCAAGCTCTGAAAATTCAACATTTCTGAATATTTGGTACTAGGGATGGATTAACCAAAGCAAAGGGCTTCTGCTCTACTAGTTTTAAATTCTGAGACAGCCAAATGCAGTTTGAGGCCAGAGCCCCAAGTAAAGTTTCTATATTTTTCATTTTTTCCACAATACGATGATTTAATATGTCTACTTATTTTTTGGTCTGCCTTACCATTTTCAGGTACTCTAGAAAATGTGTGTGTGTGTGTGTGTGTGTGTGTGTGTATGTGTTTTCATGTTGGACTGAAATTTGTTACAGCTTAAAAATAATTAGAACAGAGCTTTGTGCTTGAGAATTACATGTAGCATGATACAAAATATCTAAATTTAAGGTTTTCTAGGCCTTGAGTTCACTTTGTAGCCCAGGCTGGGCTCAAATTTACAATGATTCTCCAGCTTCAACCTCCCAAATTCTGGGATTACAGGCATATACCTCTGCACCTTAGGTTTTCTCTACATTAGAATTTTTTTTAAAAAATATATTTGCTTGTTACAAGGTCTCACTATGCAGCTCTGACTCATAGTGAGCCTTCTGCTTTCAGCCTCCCTAGAGCTGGAATTACAGATGTATTAGCTATTCTTCTCTTGTTTCTGGGACAAATACCCACCACTCAGAATGAAGGAAGGAAAGGTTTATTTAGCTCACAGTTACTGGAGGTTTCAAGACACTGGAGGACAGCCTGGGGCGCTGCTGTGTCCAGGATGACCCTCTCCACATTTCTTAGAAAACATAGGCTCCTCAGTTTAATGGTTCACACCTCTCTAGCCCTATCCCCTCAGGCCCCGCCCTGGTCCTCTGGCCCCATCCCTCAAGCCACTTGTTGCTCCGCCAGCGGCGTCTTCCCAATAACTTACGTGAGGCTTTTGGGGGACCACTAGAGGCAAAACATAACAACAGTCATGGGCCACTATGGCCGGACTCTGGCCGGCACAGCCCACCATGGGGGCAGGGCTGGTGTGGCATGTGGTTCCAGGGATCAAACTGCGATCCCTAAGCTTGACCTAGGCTTGCCTAAGCAGGTGCTTTAGGCAGCTGAGCTATCTTGCCAGCCCCTAAACATTAGACATCTGAATCATTAGAATACAGTTGGAGTTGGTGCTTTATTTTAAATACTTTCATTTAAAATAAATGTACATGGTGATGCATGCGTGTAATTCCAGCACTCGGGAGGCTGAGGCAGGAGGATCATGTGAATCTGAGGCCAGCCTGGCTGTATAGTGAATTCAGGGCCAACCTGGACTACATGGGGAGGCCCTGTCTCAAAACAACCACAACAAAAACAAAAAAATCAGCAGATGCACAGCATAACATTGTCGGTGTCATTACTGACAGGAGAGCAGCATTTGGGCTTTGTATAATCAAGAGGTCAGGTGACTATTCTGAAAATCAAACAGTTTATAATATTCACTTGGAAGAAAAGAGGGAAAAACATGCAGGCAAAGAAAACAAACAAACAAAAAGCCCGCAAGAAGCAAGGAAATCTATTCTAAGTTTGAGATTTTATGAGTTATTCAATTTTCCAGAAAATAACTTTCTTTTCAACAGAAAAAAAAATTTCTCATTACAACACCCTAAGAAAAGAGATTATAGAGGATTTCAGAAAATGGAAAGATATTCCACGCTGCTGGATAGGAAGAACCAACATCATGAAGATGGCCATACTCCCAAAACTGCTGTACAGATTTAATGCAATCCCTATGAAGCTGCCACCAACATACCTCCCAGATATAGAGAAATCAATCCTAAAATTTATTTGGACCACAAACGACCTCAAATAGCAAAAGCAATCTTGGCCAGTAAAGACAAGGCAGGAGGCATCACAATTCCTGATTTGAAATTATACTACAAAGCCACTGTGATAAAATCAACATGGTATTGGCAATAAAATAGACCTGAGGATCAGTGGAATAGATTAGAAGATGCAGAGGCATCTACAAAAACACTCAGCCATCTTATCTTCGACAAAGGGGCTACACAAGCTCACTGGGAGAAAGATAGCCTCTTTAACAAATGGTGCTGGAAAACATGGCTTTCTACATGCCGAAAACTAAAACTTGACACAGCTCTATCACCATGCACTAAATTAAAGTCAAAATGGATTAAAGATCTAAACATTAAAACAGAAACACTCAATCTCCTGAAAGAGAAAGTAGGAGGAACTTTTGAAGACATAGGGGTAGGTAAAGAGTTCATGAGCAAACATATATTCGCACGGGAAGCACTTGAAAGAATCAACAACTGGCATCAACTCTTCTTAAGGAGCTTCTGCATGTCAAAAGAAATTGTCAACAGAGT
>PVKA01027234.1:0-30811 GCA_004027165.1 Ctenomys sociabilis
ATAAGAGATATCTGCTAAAATAATATCTGTAAATATAATATCATGTATGCACCTTGTAAGATACCAAAACATTATGAAAATAGTTTTCAATGTATTAATTTAATGAATCTGTCTTGTTAAGGTGTCTTGAAACTGTCTGATTGATATTTTCACTTCAATAAAATAAAAAACAAATTAAAAAAAATCCAAAATAGGGGCTAGAGCAATAACTTGCTGGTCTAAGTGCCTGCCTGGCATGAGCAAGGACCTCAGTTTGATCACCAGTACTGCATGCTGGCACTTCAAGATCCTGTACCAAATAAGTAAAAACACAAAAGATGTAAGAAGAATTTTCAGGGCCAGTGAAGTAGCTAAGCAGATTAAAGCACCTGCAAGCAGGTGCAGTGGCCTGGGGTTCAGTGCCCCCCAGACCTGCCATGCAGGTCGTACACCCAGGGCATGCTGAGACAGTAATTAAGACTGGGCTTGGTGGCACACATGCCTATAATGCCAGCTCTTAGGAGGCTTATAATACGTGGATAACTAAGAGCCTGATCTATGGGATCAGGGAGATGGCTCAGTGGAATAAGCAAGCGCCAGGGCCTGAGTTCAATCCCTGGTTCTTCCAAAGAAAAAAAAAGAGTCTGATATAGTAATGACTACACCCCGTAGACCCTTCCCTAAAATGAAAATTAAAAAAAAAACCCCAAAACACCACAAGCAACAAAACTGTATCTTGATCATATTTGAGACCTTTACCTCTATGTTATAATGTAAGTGGCACTTCCTCAAAATAAGCACAACTATTATGTATTGCAAACACATACTATTGAAATATTTAAAAATTAGCTAGAAATGTATATTATGAATGGTAATAAATTCATTTTACTAATATGTATCATAGAAAATGTGAAGAAATCATGAAGTAACATTTTTCATGCTAGAGAGGAAAGAGACATTGTAAAATTTTTAATGCCCGAGTTATTTTCCAGTAAAACCAGTAGGTAAGTAGGCTATGAGAAAAAGAAGAAAAGAGAAAACTGTGGCTTTATCTGACCCAACTGACACAGTGGAATAGCTTGTCCCACTGGCTATTAACTTCCTTTCTGCTTCTAGGTTTAAGGCATGAAAGGATAAAAGATCAGGATCCCTCAAAGCATTATTACAGCTCCTGGCTTTCCTCACTTCCTCGCTCATGTTGTCTTTGAATCCTCTTCACATCAGCAAAGAGGTCTATCTCATCATTGCTTTTACCCATCCTTTGGTTTGCTCTTTGATTAATTTATACTTTGGGTTTCTCATTTTAGAGAAATCCTATGGTCCTAAAACTTGTGTTTCAGATTTATTTTGCTTGTGTTCATCCATTTTCCTCTAAGACTCGAATTTATCCTTCCTCATGGCAGAGTAGCTCTCCATTGTGTACAGGTGCCTCACTCCCCTCACCTGTTGAGGGACAGGCAGGATGTCACCAAAGTCTAGTGATTATCAACAGTGCTGCCACAGACACGGGCGTGCCTCTTTGGTGATATTACTTCTTTTTGCATTTGGGACAGTGGAGCAAGTCCTTACTTACACCATGTCTTCAGGAATTATACCTATTCACCCTCCAAAAGGTGAAGTGTTTCTGTTTTAATATTTCTATCCCATTGTTGATAGCATCCAGAAAAATAAAATACTTACAAAGTACCTAATTTAGGACATGAAAGACTTTTACAACAAAAAACTAGAGAACTCAGGAAAAAGGAGGTCAAAAGCACATTGGAAACTGATGTTATATCTATAGAGAAAATACATATTATCAAAAAATCACATTCCCAAAACTAATACACAGTTTCAATGCAATCCCAATCAAAATAGATATTGATAGCATTCATCACACAACTAGGAAAACAGTCGTAAAATTCTCCTGGAATTGGGAGAGACCCAGACTATTAAAGCCAATTCCAGGTAGCAAGAGGAAAATAAGCATCACAAAAGAAGAAGATCGAAAATGGACTAAGAAACAAACACACATGCATGTATTCATTTCGTCTGAAACAGTGAAGCAACAGTCAGATGATTGAGGAATGGTGCAACATTAGCAAATGGTGCGGGGAAACAGGCAAAACACATGCAGGAGACTGAAGCCACCCCCTCCCAAATCTCTCACAATATACTAGACTAAAATTGGGTAGAGTTTTAACAAGACTCACTGAATATCTTTAAAAATTTAGTAGAAAACTAATGTACAACTACATGATAATTGTACAGAGAGCCATGAAATTCAAAATTTTCTAGGGAGCAATTAAATCAGATAATATAATATAAGTAAAGGAAGGAGAAAAACAAAGTAATAATCTACAAGGACATGGAATTTAAGAGAGAAAGGAATGGTAGTTAAAAGAAATCAGCAGCAGAGGATGGTAATTATAAGAAGCAATAATTTTCTTTCTTTTTATTTTTTTTTTTCTGTTTCTCCTTCATGCTAGGTTAAGTGTTCTAGCACTTACCTCCCAACCCTTTTATTTTTAGTTTTAGTAAGTTTCTCTGTTTCCTTATTTTTCTTTCAATGCTAGTGTGATGACAGGCAAGAAATGAAAATCAAGTACAAATATTCTCTTTTTTCATATCATTCCCACAAATACTGTGAATATGCCATCCAGGCTGTGTGCATCATGAACTTAATTATTATCAGTATTACTCTGACTTTGCTAAGATGCATTTTAAAAAATATATAAATTCATTACTGTCATGCACAATTGAAATATTCAAGCTTCAATGATTTTAATCATTCATTAGATAATGGGGAGTCGGCGAGATGTTTAGATTGGTTCACATGAAAATTTGGCTTACAGAATATTTTTAAAAATCAATTTAATTTTATTTTGAAGAGTAGAAAAAAATAGCAGAACAAAGACACAAACAGGGTAAGACACAACAAAACATATATTACAGATTTTCAAAAAAAGAATCGCTAATTGACAGTGGCTGCTGTGTTGTCGAATCTTTTGCTCAGATAAACAGATCTACTTATGCAACATTGGACAAATAATTAAATATTAATGCTTGCTTTCAATAACCTTATTTTTGTCTTTTCTTACTTTCTTTAAAATGTATTTTAAAGAGTATAATAATTGATAAGACATTTGAAATAGTGCACATTTTGAAGACCAAGATGAAAGGTATTCAACCATGGTTTTCATGTTGTACATTTCTGTCCTTGATGTAGTTGCTTAGATCACAGATATCAGCACACAGAGTTAGTCAAGGAGAAAAATTTAAGTATTAACTGCTTTTGTCAAAAACTTGTGGAAACTATGAGTACAATCATCTCAGGCATCCTGTATACATTCTAGCTAGATTTTTTCCCTTTTCCTATCCTTTCCCCTTTCCCTCATTTACACTGTTTAATCCTTAAGTTCTATTTCACTATATCTATTATATCTTCCAGGTTATATTTATTCTTTCACATGCTTGCACTAAGGAGGCAATACAATATTTAGGGATGTGGGTCTGATTTATTTCACGTATTTGTGTAGTCTAGTCATATCCACTTATCTATGCAGGCTTTGAGTTTTTCTTTCTTTATAGCTGAGTAAATATCCATTGTATAAAAATACCACATCTTTTTCTTTTTTTATTTGTTTAGTACAGGGTCTTCAGGGTCTCACCACACAGATCATACTCATAGTGATCCTCCTGTTCTCAGCCTCCCAAGTGCTTGGATTACAGGTGCATTCCAACACACAGTCGCACTGCATCCTTTGCATCCATATCTCAGGTGGAGCACATTTTGGTTATTTCCAAGATTTGGCTATAACAAATTGTGCTGCTATAAACATGGATAAACATATATCACTATGGTGTAATCTTCTCAGCTTTTTGGGGAAAATACCAAGAAAGGGCATTAATTAAGTAAGTAATTTTTTTTTATTTATTTGGTACAGAGTTTTACTACACAGCTAAGACTTGTAGCAATCCCCCTGTCTCAGCGTCTCCAGTGCTGGGATTAGAGGCATGTGCCACCATGCCTGTTTTCAGAAGCTGGCTTGGTGCCCAGGGCCAGCATAGCGTACAGTACCTGATATCGAACCTGGGTCCTTGCACCTGCCAGACAGGTGCTTAGATGACTGAGCTATCTCCACAGCTGGCTCACAGAAGTTTATATATTTTTAAAAATAATCCATGTGCATGGCTATTCATGGGAATCATTTGATTACTATCATTTTTCTACATTTCAATTTCTGTCTCTTCACAGTTGTAATTTGTCTGGTCAATAACAAAGCAATAATCAAACATGTGTAATTAAAAATGCCCATAGCATACACATTCATGACAAATGCCATAAATATTGTATGCTGGTGATGATAACTCTATACCTCAACTGATCCTTCAAATTTATTTAGGATTGTGGTTATGACTCAGTTGTACAGTATCTGCCTAGCACGCATGGGGTGCAGTTTGTGTTTCAGCAACAATTAAAGGCAACTTTAGGGGCTGGGGAGATAACTCAGTGGAATAAGTGCTTCCCTGCCAACCGCAAGGGCCTGAGTTCAATCCCTGGTTCCATTAAAAAAAAAAAAGGACAATTTATTCACACTGCATTTTTTCTTTTTTGTTTGTTTGTTTCTATCTGACAAATAACTTAGAAGAAGAAACTCTGGATAACAACATACTGGAGCTGGCTAATTATTGAGACTACACAGTTAAGTAAGTACCGTAATTAATTGAGATGCTTTTCACGAATCTGAATTCTTTCTAAAACATTGCCCATACCAATCAACGTAACTTTCATCTAAAAAGGTGAATGTATCATAAGATCATTATCAGCATTACATATGTTGTTTTTAAAAAATGATTCAAAATGATACTTTCTTAAAGGCCAACATGCAATGTATGTCCTGAACAGGAAAACATGCTATCAATATAGAAGCAGAAAATAGAGATATTACTTAAAATAATATTCTTTTGTTCATAGTATCTTTTAAAGTTTGTCACAGATTTAGATTCTTTTAAAATGTGTATGTCCTTTATTTTTATATAGGAAAGAATATACTAAGAAATAAAAGTTTATGTGCCCTTATGTGATACTTTTATTACTCTACAAACTTCATTAATGTTAAAGTCTAGAGGAAATCCGAGGATCTTGATTCTTGACACTGTTGATGAAAATTTGATATCATTATTCATATAGCAGGTTTACCACTTGTCTTGCTATGTTTGCACAAAGATTTATAGTTTAATCTCACATGCTTTGAATAGAATACTTTCTACTAATGTACTGCATATACATTCTGGAGTATTAAAATATATTTTAACTCATTTCTTTTCAAAACATTAAATATCTTTATGTAACAGTAATATGTTGTATACCTGTTCACAAAATAATTTTGCTACATGTCCACATTCAGGATATAAGCACTAAACTTCCTTTGTTAGGTAGATCTAACCATAAGAAAATTTGTCTCCTCACTTCGTTGAAATAATATTTAAAATTAGCCATACAATACATTTGCAACTGTGAGGAGAAAGTATAAGGACACGTTTTGTTATTCCCTCTATAATCACAATGTCTTAGCTCAAGTGCCTATGAGCTCTGTTAGTATGTTACTTATTGGTTTTCATCCTCAATAATAGGAACAATGATATTTCACAATGAGAAGAATGTCGCTGAAATTAAGTAGATGATAAAAACAGAGATCTCGGTGTAATGCAATTTTAGAGCCATCAGAGGTGATTAGATTACCTTTTTATCAATAGCATTCATTCATAGTAGGCCATAGTGTTTCAGAATGTTCATGACATAACAACAGCAATAGGACCTGGGTGATGGCGCAGTACAATAAGCGCTTGCCTGGCAAGTGCGAGGGCCTGAGTGGTGAATACAGGCCTAATTTTGAATAAACTTTCTTAGGGTCACTTTTGATGATAGATAAAATCAAACTTTAAAATGATGTGATCTCACTGTACTTCCAAATACTTGGAATGAGAAAATAGATTATCGAGTATGACATTACTAAAAAATCTATCCTTATTTTTAGAATTCATTCATACATTCATTCATTCATTCATTCATTCATTCATTCATTCATTCATTCATTTATTTTACTAGGAATGGAACTCAAGACCTGGTTCTTCCAGCCAGGCACTGTACTGTGGAGCTACATCCCAGGCTGAGGATGCAACTTTATTTTAATTATTTTTCAAGTGTTCTGTGTATTTGGTAGAGGGTCTCTCTGTGCACTTTGCACTCTCAGTGATCCTCCCCTTTCAGCCTCCCCTGTGCTGGGATGGCAGGCATGTGCCAGCACGCCCAGTTCTGGTGGCTGGCTCCATGAGGGGCCAGCACAACATGAGGTACTGGGGTTCTTACCCTGGTCATTGAGCTTGACAAGGAGGCGGGCTATCTCCCCCTAACTGCATCCTTATTTTAAAAGCACAATTGGATCAAAGTGAGAAGGCAGTAGTCTTAGGTGTATGGACACATGCAAAAGCTTAGAGGACTTGCAATGATTAGAAAATCAGCAAATCCCAGTATTAGGAAGGGAAATGTCAGTAACTGATGTTCTAGTTCCCCTAATTTCTTCTCTTCCTCTTTTTTTTTTCTTTGTGGTTGTTCAGCCCACCCTGAGGGCAGGGCTGGTTTAGGATATGGTGCCTGGGATCCAACCATGCTCCCTGTGCTTACCTAAGCAGGCACCTTAGACGGTTGAGCTATCTCACCAGCCCTAGTTCCCTTAATTTCTTAGTGGAAGCAGTACATGAGTAAAATGATCAGATTTACCAAGAGGACCAGAATAAGTTTGAGTGTAAAAAGATGTGTGAACTTCAATTTTTGTCTTCCCTAACAGCTGAGGTTGATGGTGGTCACAATGGAAAACAAATCAGGGAAATTTACCAAAATTAAGTGAACAGAATTAGTATTATCATATTTCAAATTATGAATGCACCAAGCCACATTGATCTTTCTACACAGTGGAATGTATCAGATCTTCATGTACTTTACTTTCCTGTTGGAGTATGTTCTTAATTTTTTTTTTTATTCTCAGAGCACCCTGGCTATGGGGCTGGCACAGCATGTGGTGCTGGAGATTGAACTGAGGTCCCCTGCTGTTGCCTAAGCTTGCCTAAGCAGGAACTTTAGACCACAGGGCTATCTCACCAGCCCTCAAATCTTACCAATCTTATAATTATTGAAGCTTCTGATGTATATGTGGAATATGAATATACACCAGTTTTACATTATGTATTTTCCTTCATTATCCTGTTTGTTGCAATTGTTGTTGACTGTCTCTTATTTATATATTTTATTTTTACTTTTCTTGTTTAAAAATATTTTAGATTCACTATGCCCCTATCAATTTGAAAATAAATATGTTTTCTTTTCTCCCTTAAGGTTGTTCAGGTTGTCATCATCTGGGAATCTTTAGAAGGTTTTGTCAAAAGAATTGAAGAAAGTAGAAAAGTGTGAATGAATTTAATTTCAAAATATAAAAGAAAGGCTGGGCATGGTGGTGCAGGCCTGTAATCCTAGCACTTGGGAGGCTGAGGCAGGAGGATTGTTGTGAGTTCAAGACCAGCCTGGGCTACAAAGTGAGCTTAAGGCCAGCCTGAACTGCATAGTGAGACCCTGCCTCAAAAACACACACAAAAAAAAAAAAAAAAAAAAAAAATATATATATATATATATATATATATATATATATATATATATATAAGAAAGAACATGGAAAGGCTGTTCACCTACTTACTTTCATTTCTGAGCCTCTAAGTTTTTAACTGTTGAAAATTTTGCTTTCAGCAGAAATCCCCATACTCTTCTAACTTTGAGGAATAATTTAACTTTTTAAATATACCATCCATTTTCTATTCAAAATTTCCATTTAAAATGTGATGTATTTTTAAGTTAATAAAATGCAATTAGTGTTCAAATCTGAGCAACACAATTTTAGAAAGTTATATAACACTGGTTTATTAGATTTTACCATGGTTTTTAATTTTTTGCATAACTTTTCATCAGTAATCTAACAGATGAGTTTATAGTAGACATTGAAGATTTTTAAAAGATATAATAGACACTATCCCCATCCTTGTGATGCTCAGGATCTCATATGAGTCTGAAAGACTGGAATGTGTCACAACATTTCTTCTGTGTCTGGTCCGAATTGAACACTGTCCCTATATTAGGGTAAAGGTAATAGTTTAAAAAACATAACTCCAACACTGATGGCGAAGAATTTTAATGGAAGAGTCAGGCAACAGTGAACCCAAGTTAAGAGAACTGCAGTGTTTTCTACACAGTGTTACCTATTATGAAATAAATAAAACAGATTAAAAGGAGAACTGTGATTGATGAGGGTTCTTTTGACTGAGAGGTCATAAAAAGCTCTTGCAGGAAATCAGCTTTACACATATTTTTGAATGATATCAAATATACAAACCACACAAAGATCTCTGGGAAGCATTTTTTTATTCCACGATAAAGAATTGTAAAGGCTCTGAAGTCACAATACAGACTAAAAGCTTCTAAAATAAGGAGATTTTTAACAAAGAACAGAGAGGCCTACTAACTGGAAGTAGAGAGAAAGAAAGAGGACTGCCGGTGCAATTGATACATAATTTAAACTTTAAGGAAAAAGTAGGGTTTAATTTATGCACTTCAAGACTCTAACACGCTATATCACAGTCATAAATAAAATCAAATACAAGATACATTACCAAAATACAGTAGTACAGAGTTATGACAAGAATGGTATACAAGTGGAATAAAGGGATATAACCATTTTATATTTAGTAAGATTTATAGGAATGTCCACAAATTCTTGAAGAAACAGCAACCTATTCACGTTTCAAATGATGCAGTTTTTGAACTCTGTTTTATAGGATAAATTAGAATCTACCAAACTAATTAAGGATGCTTTGGCTCTTGGAGGCATAGTAATAGAAATGTGAGAAACTACAGAAAACATTCTCTGGTTAGGAGCTATTGCTTCTAGAAAGGGTGTTACAGTACTTACAACCAAACTTTCTAACAAAGAAAGCTAAAGCATCTGGACAAAGTGAATTTTTCACAGGTAAAACATCAGTTGGATAATAAGAAGAAATGCAGATCCCCAGTTGAGGTGTAAAAGGCACAGCAAAATTATACAAACATGCAGGAAAAAGCACTTTGGCCAGTGAGGTACTGTCTGCCCTTAAGTAACTGCCCAGACTGTCCAGTGCTTTTGGTACACTATTAAGAGAGAATGCTGAAAATCAGGGGCAATCCAACTTTAGAACACTGGTGTAACCTGAATTTAAACTCTAACTCCAGAAGCAGAACAGAGGCAGAAGCCACAGAATTCACAAAAAAAGTAACCTGCCTTCTACTAGGTCTCAGAAAGTTACTGATGGACTCTGAGTGCGTCTGCCAGCGAGGGCCCCAGGGCCATTTGTCCTTAGGACAACATCATCACTGTAAGTCATGATCATTGTCACAAAAAACTTTCAAACAAGTACTTCCCATTTAACAGAAGGACAGGCAAAAAAGATAGAAAAGATTCATCAGAAGAACTGAAATAAAATGCTATAATGATATGACATGAATTATAAGGCAAACTATGCGATTCTATAACAACAAATGAATAAAAAGTATAACAAATGTCAATAAAAATAGCAAAATGACAGGATAAATTCTGGCGGTACTTGACTGACCTTATCAGATACAAAAGTTACTTTTCTTGCATTATCTTGGTTTTAACCATCCAGCAGGAAAGTATAAAAATGAAGTATAGAAAGTAAAGCCATATTAATATGCTAAGCTGTAAAAGCCTCAAGTCAAGAACTTCTGACATTGCCAGTCCTGTGGATAACCCACTACTACTATGGACTACTGCACTATATTGGAATATTTTGTTGAATTCACACACACACACACCCTTCACAGAAAAGTGAAACCAAAAGGCTCTTCAGGCATAACAAATGTTTCTCATTCGCAGAAATCTTGAAATCAAATTAAAGCTTACTAGGAGTTAAAACACTGACAAGAATGAGCAAGAATGGTAGTGATAATGTACATTAATAGAAAGGTGTTAGGCATGTTCAGGGTTTCTTGGATACATTTTTTTTTATTGTTTTGTAGAATGAGGTATTGAACTCAGGTCCTTGTGCTTGCCAGGGAAGCACTTATTCTACTGAGCCATGTCCCAGGCCCTCCTAGGCACATTTAACTCTGATACAATCTGGAAAGATACTATAGTGAACAGTACATTGTGACAGTAGTATAATCAGAAGAACGATCACCTCATTTTTAGTAACAATCTAGTAAATGTTATGCCATATGTTATATGACAATTAGTATTTTAGGGAAGGCTCTACAGTGTGTTCAGGGTCTCACACTCATAGTGATCTGCCTGTTTACAGCCTCCCAGGAGCTGGGATTACAGATGCATGCCACCACGCCCAGTCTCAATTGTCAGGTCAGTGTGCCCAAGGGATTGTGCCAGCACAGCAGGCCCAGGGATCGAACCCCTGGTCCCTGCACTTGCTTGCGATGGCTTTAATCTCTGAGCTATTTGGCAGGCCCAGTAATGAACATTTACACAATAGGGGAAGGGAGGAGGCTCTCATCCCAATGGTCGTTCATGGTACTACTTGTGTTCTATTCCCCAAGACATCTCAGTTTTATCAGTTTTCCATCTAATTTTGAAATGTGTGCTACATACAAGTGATGTGAAATATACATGAAACATATTTATGAACCTATGTCACATTGGGACCGAGTTTACAAATTCTTGGTTTACTTGCCTCATCTTGTCTCACAGGGGTAGTTCTTTCACTTGTAGATGTCTTCCTTAAAACCACATGCCTAAGGCTTGGCAAAATCTAATTAGCATCTCACCAGTGTGGAACATAAATGTATCCACTGGATAATTTATCCAAGCCTATATTTTAAGAAATCCCCTTTAATTTTTGTCAAGTTCTTGGTTAATATTTCTATTTCTATAAATCTTTTTATTTATTTATCTTATTTTTATTTATTTTTTTTGCTTTTTGGGGAGCCAGGGATTGAACTCAGGCCCTTGCGCTTGCCAGGGAAATGTCTATCCTACTGAGCCATCTCCCTGGCCCTGTTTCTATGAATCTTATGAACAAGAAAATCCATTTTCATCAGGTTATGATCAAAATTAAACAGCTAAATGTAAACAAGACAAGAATTTACAGAATAACAGAGCATATATTGGAAAGGGTAGTAGGCTAAAATGCTGAGGCCTGCGTATATGCTGTTTTTCTTTATGAGGAATGGAATAATAAACTAGTTACTTAAGCAGTGTTAATCCCAATTTTCTTACCCATAAGATAGTGGAAACAGAACTGTGTAAAACAAATGAACTGTGGGATGTGAAATTTTCATAATTGTTGACAAAATTATACCATTATACTTATTTCTCAAATCATAAATTGTTTAAAATAATACTGTCCGTGTTATGAGCACATTGGTGATTATACATAAGAAAAATATTGGGCATGTGAGACAGCTCAGCAGACTAATTTTCTGCTTAAGTAAGCTCAGAGACTGAGGTTCGATCTCCTGTTCCACACACCACACTGGCCCCACACTCAGACACCCTGAGCCAGCAACTGAGTCCAGGTTTGGTGGTGAGCACCTATCATTCCAGCACTGGGGAGGATCACTATGAGTCTGAGGTGTATAGTAAGACCCTGTAACAAATACATAAAAAAGAAAGAAAAAAATTATACAATATTTCATTCTAGTTTGACATCTTTAAGAATGTGAACTCAAAAAAATAAAAAAAATGTGAATTCCATAACTTGCTACAAGCCTCTTCATAAATAATAACATACACAATTAATGCCCAAAATTTTTTCCTATGCTCATTTTTAAGACAATACAATTGAATATAAACAAGTTTAAATAAGTTAGGGTTGTTCTAAATTTGTATGCCAATTTGATATGAAATTTGATTGCAGAATTGTGTAAAATAAACTCATGTAGTTAGTACATTTATCTTTAAAATCATGGCAAATTTAACATTTAAAAATTATAATTAAACTACACATCAACTGCTTTCAGCATTATTGTAACCTAGTTTTATTCCAAACGTGTCAACTTATATAATACTGTATTCCACATTATATATATATATATATATATATATATATATACACACACACACATATAAACATTATATATATTTAACAGACATATCAACATGTGTCTTTTTGTAAAGAAATCAAAATCATATATGTCAGCATGAGCATCATGATGACATTTTGTGACATATTAACATTTTCATTTTGACATAACAAAATAAATAAAGGTTTTTACCTATTTTGTCATATACATTATGAGTTTTGGGCCATTGACATGTACCTTGGCTCACAAACATGACTCTTTCCATGATTCTGGTTGAAAACCAAGTTTGAAACAAATTGAACCCAAGTTTGATCAAGGTTGAATCAAATTCAATGACTCTCTGTCAACATCATGGGAAAATTCATTGTGGCTCTTGTCCAGTTTGCTTTGCAATCACTATTGCGGAGAGAATAGAGTTCATGAACTAAGGTGCCTAAGGTATATACCTATGTATATGAATGTGTGTGTGTGCATATACATGTAAGTGCACGTTTATATATTACATCTATATGCATGTATATGTATATATATTCGTAAACATATTAAGTGGTTTTTCCATTGCATTATTTCATGGTTAACAGCATTTAAATAAATAAAAGCATTGGGCCTACCGAATAGCTCAGCAAATTAAAGCACCTGTAAGCAGGTACATGGGAGGGGGCTCAATCCCTGGGCCTACGTGCTGGCCCCACTGCTGGAGCTGCCTTAGACAGCAACTGAGACAGTTCATGGTGGTGCAAAAATATAATCCCAGCTCTTAAGAGGCTGTAAACAGGTGGAGTACTGTGAGTCCAATCTAGTAGTGAGACCCTGAGCCCCCCGTAGATCTTCCCTAAAATAAAAAAGAAAGCATTAATTCTACATGGTTTATTAGACTTTACTTTAATATGTCATGTTTTATTTCTGTTTATAATGACCACCTGTGTTCCTGCTTTTAACTGTTAAAATTTTACTTTTAGTTTGTATATTAAAATCATGTAACTATTTTCTAATTTTATGATGTTACCTTTTTAGATTTGATCACAACAGAGAATTTAAAACCTAAACATAAACTCAGTGATGATAATGCCTCGGTCAGCATAGGCTGAACTGTGTGGATTGGAAGAGTGAATGATTAGTCTGCTGCTAACTGAGTTGACAGAGTGCAGATGAAGCAGAAACCATGATGACTGCCAAATGAGTAAGCCCACAGATAAGACACTTTCTAGCTAGTTACTTTGATATGCACTCTACATGTCTCTCAAATTTTGCATGAGCTTCTGCAATGAAAACAGCTCCACTCCTAAATAATAAATTTATTAATTACACTCCTTATGAGTCCTGACAGCAGTCAGCTTGGTGGTTTCCTGATTCCTTTCCAAAGGCCTGATTGTCTCTGTGATTTATGTAATCGACAGCAGTGTCATGAGGCAAGACTTGCAGGATAAAATTTGTTAAAGACAGCGATGCAGATGGCTGCCTTTGGATTGTGTAGTGGATGCTTATAAAAATGCACTAAACAAGGAGGCAAGGGGGACACCAACTATGGTAAGGTGCCCACATTTTTTTTAAGATATATTAGGAATGGTTTGATTTTGTGTTGGGTTCAGAACCAACTTTAGGCCACTAAAACATAGAATGGTCCCTAAATGATAAATTAATCAACAGTGCTGTTATTCCAACAATGCTTGCTGGGCAGGAGAGATAGCCCAGTGGACCAAGTGTTTGCTTAGGCAAGCACAGCAACTGGTGTTTGGTCCACGGCCCCACATCCTTCTCCAGCCCCACCCTCGGGTGCACTGAGTATCAGAGCTGCACAGTGAGACCCTGTACCAGGTATATAAAAAATACATGCTTCTCTTTTCTTAAGTGTTCATCAATAGAGTTATATGGACCACTTTCTAAAAGATGTATTTTAAGAGTTAAGAATACGGTATGAAAAGAAATCAGAGTTCTATGAAATTTTAGCATCGTCTTCTAGATTTTTTACATTGCTTTTTTTCCCTTCAAAATGCTCAGTTCATAAATTTCTAAACATCAAACTACCATATGGTTAGTGTAATAATGGTCTCTGGATAATTATTTTCTTTACTAATCTGCTTTGATCCTAATTGGTTTGTTTTTTTTTTTTTCCGTGTTTTGGTACTCATTTTCTACAAATGCCATTTCTTCATAGATTACTAAGTTAACTGGAAAAATTGTAAGTAAAACTTATTTACTTGTTTTTTAGAATATATTATATCATAGGCAAGAAGCTTTCATTCTATCTTGATTACATTTCTCCTTGCTGAGACAAAATATCTGTCACCCAAAGTTAAACAATGAAAGTGTCAGTGAAACTCACAGTTTCAGGTTCAGTTCATTATGAAGCTCAATTTATAGTTAGCGAGCTTCAAGGCAGGGTGCATAACATGGAAGAGGGGTATAACAGAGGAGAAATAGTTCATGGAGGGCAGAAGGCCGCAGTGCACCAAATAGTGAAGAAGCAAGCAACAGCACTAGCAGCGACTCTCCCTCTGTCTCTTGCATTTTGTCCAGAGACATACTGTTAGCATGACTAGTACTCACTCACAAGGCAGGTCTTCCCATTATCTGTACACAGAATGATGACAAATCAACCAATAGACTACTTTATTAATCATACACTCTTAATCTCATCATTATACCCTTAGTGACAGTGTACTCTACATACAGACACTTTTGAAAAGCTCCACATACAACTACATGAAGCTTGGAGGGTGAAACTAGATACACCAAGAACACATACCACCATTCTAAAACCTTACTGTAACCCTGCATAACTCATGAATCTTAACTCCCACAACCTGTTTCCTACTCATTTTCCTAGTGCAAATTTTAGCACTTCATGTGTCCTCTAACACACATTCATTTTATGTAGCAATTGCTTTTTATGTCCACTCTCACTTTCATTTAATCCGTTTTTCATGGTACTTAAAAGAACATGTAAAAAAGGAACTTTTAGCTACCCCACCATAGTAGAAAATCTATGTAAATAACTTCATGATCAGAAATCAAAGTTGTCTAAATTGGTGAACCACAAACAAACAATGGAAAGTTTTCTCTTTACCTTTTATCATAATTTCCCTATAGAACAAGAAAAAAAAACCCACTGTTTTATTTTCTTCTTTCAGTATTTTACATGGGAAGCAGTCCATTTGAAAAAAACAATTTAAGATTCTGCCTTTTAAGAAATTTCACTAGTAGTTAATATTTGTGTCTGGAGCAAGCCTTAGACTTAAAATGTCGATAACAGACTTTGCTAACTGTTAATGCAGTCATCCTCACTGTCTGCCCTAAAAGACATCTGTCTTTTTGCAAAAACCATCTCATGCATCAGATTTCCTCCATGCTGCAGTTGACCAGAATATCTGCCTTTAAAAACACATTTTATTTCTGCAGGCCTACACATTTTAGAGTGCTAGACACACAGCAATCCACACAAACTCTGTGGCTCAGTGTAGTGCCTTTGCTCCTTGATGCTTGTCACCATATCCACATTCTAATTCTGAGGACTCACTGCTTTCTCTTTCAAATACTTTTTTTTTTTAAATCCTTAGCCTGAGAAGCTAGAAAAGTATCTTTTAAATTATAAATTATGCTAGCTTTCCAAAAACATTATTTCAGTTATTTTAATTTCTGCAAAATAAAGTCTCTGCTGATTATATCTTTTCTAGTATATCAGAGCCTAAGGAATGACCTGGGAAGCCTGGAGCCATCTACTCAAATATACTCTGAATATTTTCCTTTCTACTGCATTTGCATGTTCCTGATGGTATGACTTCCATTTAACTAGAGCTTCTTCTTAAAGTTCTGTAATACGCATTATATCACAAGCCATTAATTTTATTCTTTAACAAATGAAAATACTTTGTACTCAGTAGAGTCCAAACTGCTGGGACAGACTACTTTATGGCGCAATGAATTGTGATTAAAAAATTACATGAACTCTACTTAAATTATTTAACACTTCGAATCAATTAATGTTCATAGGCATTTGGTGTATGTTCCTATATCGAAAAGACCCACCAGATATTGATTTTCTGAATTTATTTCTACTGTGTGTAAGCTAAGTAACACACTTTTTCTGGGTTTCATAGTAGGTGTAGAACCCATCATTTACATAGGGGCTTACTTACAATACAATAATTATATTACCTTTTATACTAGAGGCTATAAGAAAATAATAGTTTAGAAAAAATTGAACTGTTTAATCTTATATCAGTAATAATGTACCCATCCATTGCAATAAAACACATCTCATATGGATTAAGCTAAACTGCTACTGGCACCACAAAACCAAGAGAGAATCACTTTTCTCAGATCTTAATAAGCTTCTGTCAGATTCAGTGAGCCATCTGCTCTTTGAACCTGCCAAATGAGCTTCTTTAAGAAAGACCTAGTTAATTATTAATACAAATTTATCTTTTCTCAAATCACTACTATTCATTGAGATATGACTCTCTTTAATTTTAGATATGCTTCATATTGATTGATATTTTCTTAGCAATAATAAATTTTCTCTATGTTATTCAAAATTCTAGCATGTAAGAAAATATTTTTGTTACATAATTATCATGCAATTGTATAGGTGGTTTTACACTCACCCACCTTTAATCTCATTCATTGAAAATTGTACATTAAGAAGAAAGTATGAGCAAGAGTGAGTGTGTGCATGCATGTGTGTGTGTGTGTGTGTGTGTGTGAAATAATCATTGCAATTAGATAAACGCATTAAAATCTTTACATTGGAAATTTGGGGATATATCTCTTTGGATATATACACTGGAATTTTGAATTACAAGATTTGAGAACTGAGTTGAAACCATTTTTTGTAGCAATGTAGTCAAAACATTTTAAATAATGATGAAGTTTATAAATTTAATTTACCTTAATGGAAGTAGTTTACTTTAGAAAATATGAGACATTCATACTTTTCCTGATTTAAGCTGAAAATAATGCATTCATTTTCTTTGATTATAGAACAGGACCTCAAGAAAATCCAGACACTGCGACTCCCTCATCTTTAAAGTACTAACATTAATTTTGTGAGGTAACTTACATACTCACTTTTAAATGAAGAGGCAGTAATTGGCTTTCTAATGCATGAAGAATTTTGTTTTTACTGCATTTAAAACTGAAAAGTATGTGATAAAGTTTTGAGATATACACTTACACCACATCGAACCATGTTTATCAATTTTATTGTTAGAATAGATTAACAAAGAATTTGCAAGAGGCTGGGGAGATGGTTCAGTGGAATAAGCACTTTCACTGCAAAGGCATGAGATCTATCCCCAGTTCTGCAAACAAAAAAACAAACAAACAAACAAACAAAAAACATGTGCAATTGTGACGGTCTTCTAGCCTGAAGCACAAATAAGAGGATATTACTCAAATGATCACAGAGTGGATTAGCATGGACTACAGATGTTATTAAGATTTGCATAGTCAAGTAAGTTTATTTTGTAGATGAATGAAAGAGCCAATGAACTGCTGCCACGGTTGCTGATTTCTGCAATGTGAGTAGTTTCAATAAACTATTGTCAAAATACTTTTTAGCCCCAGTATTTCACTTTCCTAGAATGTTGGTTCCCTACATATCTATGTAGTTAACCATGTCACTTCATACGGGTAATAAGATAACATTTCTCAATAAAAAGTGCTCTGACCACTCAACATTTATGTTGGTAGTATAATTATGAGCTTATCAGCTCATATCTATGTATTTATGATCACAAGAACTATGTTGTCCCATCATAACAAGTATTAGCTTCCAGTTTACTTTAAAATACATTTAGTAATTATTTTCATGGATTATTTTGTCCCTTTCATTAGAATGTAAATCATATAAACATAAGGACCAATTTTATGAGATTTCTTTTGCAGTAGATAGCCTATTCATGTTAACTAGACTCTAACTTTAGAGTGGATTCAAAAAGCATAAAATTGTATCTTATGTTGGTTGTCAGTAGGTGACAGCAAACATTTTAAAATATAGCATCTCTCAGTTTTAAAACTTTATGTAATTATATTCAATCTATAACAGAAGGCACCATGAAGTTATAAATACATGCCCATTAATAACTTACCTTATTTGGGAGATATTTTAATATATACATTGTATACTTTCAAATAAGTACTGATAGACCAAAGTTGTATTAACTGAGTAAATGTGAGCATTGTGAGTTTTTTCTTACAGTGCCAGTAAAGCAAGCACACTGTAAAATATCTTCCTTGACACACTCTGTTTTTATTTTTTTGTTGTTCCCATTTAACACAATTGAGGCAGAGAGCAGCACCTGTCCTTGTTCTTTTTTATGTGATGACTGCAGGGAGGGTAGAGTGATTGGCCTGCAGCTCTGTAGTCCTTCCCACTCATTTGTCTTTGTTTTCTATTGGTTCCTGCACCCAAGGATTCCCAAATTGGGCTCCCTAGGACATCCAAGTGGTCTGGGACAACTCAACTTCAGATCCTCCTGAGTTACTTCTTGGCTGTTTACTAAGCACCCCAGCAATCAGAGCTGTTTCCTGCAATACCCTTTCCCAACTCCCTTAGCTGCAGCTAATGTGTCACCTCCTTGGATATATTCACAGCAAACATACACAGCACAGCAAAAGTCAGGGAGAGATATGGGCCACTTATTGATATCTATCATCTACCAAGTGCCACCATGTCACAATACAACTTCATTGAAGATACCCTGGTAATAGTCCAGCCATTTCATGAAACTGTAGGAGATATCAACCTAATTGCTTTTGTCCCCATTTGATGTAATTATCTGTGAGGACAGATGCAATTGTGCTGGGCTTCTCATAGGGTCAAATTTAGACCAATCAGCCAACTGAAATTTGGACCAATTGGAAGCCTGTAGTTGTTATATAAGCAGCACTCTCTTTCATTTCTAGGGTGGGCCTGGGATAGCTCCCTCTCCTGCACAGATTTGCTTCATCAGTAGACAGGTCCTATTCATATAAAGCCTTGCTCTCATGTTCCTGCATATTTTCTCATAATTTATTTTCTCAGGTACTGTGGGATCAGAAGCCCCTGCAAATCTGCTCAAGATTTTTACTTTGAGAATTGTGGATAAAGAGGTAGCTTAAGATAAAAGGAGCTATACATGAATACTAGGGGCTTCGAACCCTGCAGGACTGGAAAGATTAGCAGCCAGTATAATCCAGTGACAAAGCCTAACACCTGGCAGTGTCAGTTCATGGTGTCCAGCATCAAATGTTGTCAACTTGTGCTCTTACTATGGTATGAATGCCAATGACACTAAAGCCCAGGATCACCAACATTGGTATGCATTGCCAATTTATGAAAAGTACTTTCAATTGATTAGGGACACAATGACAGAATACCATAGCACTTGACAAAGGACAGAAAATTTAAGTTCCTTAGATGTAATCAAAATTACTAGTTTTGATTATGTAGGTCTTTTCATGATGCTATTAAAATATATGATTAAATATATTTATTGTGGGCTAGCCAGATAGCTAAGTTATTACAGTGCCTGTGGTTTAATCAGGAGCAATGACCAGTGACCGGGGTTTGATCTCTAATGTGCCATGCTGGTCCCACCCCCTGGTGCACTGAGATGGTGACTGAGACAGCGTGGTGGAATCCCAGTGCTTGGGAGGCTGAAAACAGGAGGATTGCTACGAGTCTGATCTATGTTTTGAGACCCATAGACCCTGTATTAAATTATATATATTTATTAAATATATATATACATATAAATATACTTAGTATATATATATATATATATATATATATATATATACTAAGTATATTTTACATATTGCATATATATATATTTATTTATTTATTTTTACAAGGTAGATTTACAGTTTCAATTCTAGAGGTCAGAAAAGCCTATGTGGAAGCCAGGAGACAGACATTCAAGACAGTGGTGAAGAGTGAGCCGCTCCAGGAAAACAGAAGTAGGTCTTCCTTTCTTCCCTTTTTGTTCCAGTGAGGCTACAAGCCTATGAGTTTGGAATACCCACAGGGAAGATCTTCCCCATTGAGTAAATTCATCATTCAGTCATACCCAGAAATATATTAAAACAATCAGCCAAGTGTTTCTGAGTGTTTTATTTTTTAAGTGTATTGAGCCAATCAACTGGTTTTAAGAACTAAATATTACCATGGTGTGTGTGTGTGTGTGTGTGTGTGTGTGCGCGCGCGCGTGGGTGTGTGAGAGTGGAAATGGTATTTCCAGTGGATTACAGTCCCTACAAGCAGACAAAGAAGCTGGGGTTCTATGCCCCTTGCTGTGCTGCCACTGCCTCCAGGGCATGCTGACACAGTAATTGAGACTGGGTGTGGGGGTCACCCATAATCCCAGCTCCTGGCAGGCTGCAAACAATCAGATCATCACAATCTAGTAGTGAGACTGTGAACACCCTGTAGACCCTTCCCTAAAACACACAAAAAAAGATATTTCCAATCAAACTGTATAATTTGTACATTATAATCTCATATATTTTCATTTAATTCCATTTCATATTGCAAAGAAGACATTTCTCAACAAATTTCATGCATCCAATGTATTTTATTATAATCACCAGCTTTCTCATAGGACATTAGTGTGTGTGTGTATGTGTGTGGGGGGGGTGTGTGTGGGTGTGTGAGAACCAAGGAACTGAGTTATGCAAAATTCCTACAGTAGTATTTTTTAATGAAGAAATGATAAGAAAATAGTTTATACATTTCTGAACTGGTGAGTTATTTATTTTAAAGAATCAAGTAAGATTGAACATATGCACTCTTTTGTTTTCACAGACAAGAGAGTGACTGTTACACATATAATTATTATATAGTTTTCTGTTTCCAACAAATTCCAAGGTGCTTACAATCACATGAATTATTATTTTGTTCATATTTTGAACTGATTTTGTGTTTCTCCTTTCCCATCCATTCAACAAAATAAGATCTATGAGATTAAGGGCTTTATCTGTTCCTAAATTTACAGCTAAAATTTGGAATTTTCTAAGATATATAGAAGATAACCAATATATGTTTAACAAAACAAATATGTTAATGCTAAATAATAATGTCAAAGATCCCAGTAGGGTGCTTTTATAACAAGATTGTCAAAAACAATCATACTCCATTATTGTTGTTCATTACATTGTAAATTACTGAAATAAACATTAAGAATAAATGTAAATATATGAAAGTAGGGAAATACGTTTTATAAATTGGTCACATGCATAAAATGTGGGTTTGAATAATTTCAATGAGTGAAAAATATTTCATAAATACAAGACTTTCTAATAATGTATATGCCTAAGCCAGTATATGTATAATGAGAAATCATACTGTAGCAGAATTCTCACAGGAAGAGGCTGGACACTGGTCTTTTTCACAGGCATCAGTGTGTTGGTACCCCAAAACCTGAGGCCAGGCCATAGCTGGATTTGACCTTTCTCACAACTCTTTGTTCTGCATGTGCCATGCTTGGTAGCACATGTTACACAGCAAAGCTGGAACTACACACGTGTGCCGAGGAACTGAGTCTTACTGAGTTCCCTGAGTCTGTGTAGCTGCTCCTCTACCAGCTTCCTCCATTCAGATAGGACTGATCATACCTTCCAGGGTAGGGTCCTCCCACGACACGTGTAACACATGTATATATTCAATTTAGAATTTCTTAGAAAATTCTATTAAACAACAGATTATATACATGTAAGTGTAAGGATAGGAACACAGACTTAATTCTCAAGTGCATAAGAAATACTATAAAGCTTTAAAAATAAAATTAATTCTTCATCTTCTTTCCCATTTGGCAGGACTTGCCAGAAATTTGACTGCACCTACCTGACACCCCAAATGTGTGGTATTTGTGGCCGCTTTGGTGCCAGGGCTTCACAAATGATCTTTAAATTGCAGTTTGAGGTCTTGTTAGTCTGGATGCCTTGTGAAGCTCTTCCTTTCTGGGGTTTTACTGAATCCTTAAAACAGCAAAGTAACAATTTGAAGCTCTTACAGCCTCTTTGCTTCTCTCCCATCCTGGAAAAATCTTTATTACCTACGAGAAAAACACTTGAAAGATGTTTTCACACTTCTCTAGTCCTTCCAATAAAATTGTCATTGTTTTCTATGCTTTTGTTATGCCTGTAACTTTTACCAGAGCCTCAGGTGTTAGGAAGAAAACTCAGGCTATTTTGGAGGGACTTTCAGTTGTTATTATCTCTCCTTCTGAATCATACTATAGAAACAGCTACCTGAATACAGTAGGTTGAAATGAAAGAGCAATGAAAAGAAAACAAAATAAGATGAAAAATGTCTGAACTAACACACAAAAGCATAGGGGAATAGAAATCTAGAAGATGAGTTAAGTTTATACTTTACTGTTTGCAATGAAGCACAGAAAATATAGCATACAAATTGAACACCTGGCCTAATTAATTGTATTTTAATATTTGAAAAATGACTAAATCAAAAGAATTTTTCATGAATTTTTGTAGTAATATATACTAAAATTTTTGAAAGGACAAAACTCTATAACAGCAAGCATTTATGAACGATTTTTTTTTGTTGTGTTCTCCAACAGTATTTTGATTTCAAAACCACATAAAATTTTTAATTGGCATTTGTTGCCTAGTCAAGTAAACATGAGTTGATTCATTTTTGTTATGAAGTACATGATCTGGTTTTTCAAGTTTCTTCAGTCATGAATTCCACATTTGTAAAAATGTGGGACAAAGTAACTAAAGGTATGAATAAAAATAAAATCTGTCTGTAGATAATTATTGATGGGATCCTAAAATTTTGAATACTATGTTACTAAAATAATATGCATATCGGGATAAGCTCAATATGATGGGAATATATGTAGATTGTAAATAGTTTTTTGAACAATATTTTCTTCAAAATTACTTTACATTCATACAAAGAAATGAAAGTATGCATGTATTGCTACTTAATTCATACATGCACTTTATCCTTGTTTTATTATCTTAATGCAACATTTTGCCTCAAAGAAGTCAAGAGAAACTTGATTTTGACAAATGATTCTTAATTTAACTTATATAATACAGAAACATCTTGTTTCTAGCTCTTCTTTACTGCAAGAATATATTATCTCTTTTCAAAGAAATTCAGCAAAAATGTGTTAGTTCTTCATGATTTACGTTAGTTTGAAGCAGTCTTTATCCTCCTAGTTAATTTTATTCTTTATATGTCTACTGCTGAAACAAGCACACATTTTAGTCTTGGTTGAACAATGATCCCCGTTTCTGGTTGATTAGAGTACAACATTTTGCTTCTCTTAGTGCAATTATCTTACACTCATTGAATACAAGAAATGTAACTGGAGATTTCAATATTTTCTTTTGCTTTGTGCCTTAAACGTAATATGAAATGCACACAGTTTTCTGACATTACAGCAGCGATTATTAAACATGGTAAATTTCAGATAAAGGAATGAGTAACAACAAGGAGAAATTACACATTTCTATAAACAGTAAAAAATATTATTACCTTATTTTATTTATTCATTTAGTATTTTAGGGAATGGTCTACAGAGTGTACAGGGTCTCACTACTAGATCAGACTCATAGTGATCTGCCTGTTCACAGCCTCCCAAGAGATGAGATTACAGGTGCATGCCACAACACCCAGTCTCAGTTGACCTCACAGGGGTGGGACCCGCACTGCAGGCCCCAGGGATCTAAACCATGGTCCTCTACCTGCTTGCAGGAGCTTTAATCTACTGAGCTATTTGGCCAGCCCAACAGTAAAAATATTAAACGACAGCATTTTCTTGAACATTAAAATACACATCAAAATTTGAATTTATCATTAAAATACCAAATGATTCAGCTTGATTTATGCACATCAAACATTGTATTTTTTATTGTGATGACTGGGTTCATACAAAATGATAATGGTTAAGAACTTGATTGGACTTAATTTATCTAAGTGATGATTTATTGTACTTTTCAAGGGCCTTGCAAACAAAACTTATATCTGCCAACCAATATGGTATTTGTAACAAAAATGTATACTTTACTGTGTCTAATTTAATTAGTGACATTATAAAAGATATCTTAACTATTTCAATTTAATACAGCGCTTGGATTTATTGTTCAGGGCTCTTGTGCTTCACTCTTCTTTAATTATGGTTTTTATTACTATAAAAAAGTTAAGTAATTTAAATTACTTAATTATACTAATAAATGTCATATTTTGCATCAAAATAGTGTGAAAAGCCATCATTTGAGTCTCAATACCTCATGACAAAACCATGGCAATGAGAAATAACAGAGCTAGTTAAAATTAGTAATAAAATTATCTCATGCACAAAATCATTTTGTAGAGTGAACTATTTATAACACAAAGTGGCTCTGGGGATGTTAGTATTTGCAAAATCACATGTGATCTGAAGGTATATTTGAAACTGTTAATGCATTGAAAGACTCCTCATATTGATTAAAGCATGACACCTGTATCCTCCTTCCAAAAATATTCCAAAGAGCTATAGTCTCCTCTGCCTTGGAAATTAAATATATATTATCACCTAAACAGGCACTTGTGCATGTGCAAGCAAATAAACACACACATATACGTAGGTTTAGTGAAATACATAAATACACAATACCATATATCATGATATAATATATGAATATATACATATTATATATATGAAGAAATATATTTATGATCTCGAAGGAATTTTAGATCTTGTTAAAAGGAACCACATGCATGGACTGCACATAGTCCTCAAAAACAGTGTTCAGCTCTTCCAGCATATCTGTTCCAATTTTATCACCTTCAACCACACACTGTATTTGCAGACATTTAATTCCATACCCCACTGGAACTAGTTAAGAGGAGCCCAGTCTGGGTCATCTGCTTGAATACTTCAGACACGCTCCTCTAATTTCACCAGTCTCTTCTTTCATCCCAAGGTTTCACATCCAGCAAGATGGAAGACTGAGCAACAAGCGCAGGTTTTGACTTTCTTGGATTCATACTGAGCAAGCTGTTCTTCCCTCAGCCTCTTAGCTTCTTCACTTTCCTCTTCATCATCAGAACCGAAGAGATCAATATCAACATCATCTTCATTGTCCACAGCCCCACTTCTGTTGGTGTCTTCCACATTGGCAGGGCTGTGCTTGCCTGAAGCTTCCTTCACTCATGGCAGGCTGGCCTTTTCCTTTTCTTAAGACTTAATGTGATTGTGCCAAGGTAGCACGCGGCACAAGTCAGCAGAGGGGGCAGGAGACTGCTTCAAACACGGCCACATCTGCCTGCGAGGGCACAAACCCCTCGATGTAGCTTTTGTCAGCCAGGTAGTCAGTGAGCACCTGCAGGCTGGCGGGGCTCTTCAGGTCTCCGAAACTCATGGCCTCAGCTGTCTGCAGGAGCTCGGCAGTGGTGGAGTGAAGAGCTCAAAAGGCAGGTGTCCAGCCATGGGAGGAAAAAAAAAGACCCTAATGCCTGGTATAGCAGTACTTCTTATACTTCTGAAAGTCTCCTTTTGGGAGATAGAAAAACTCTTCACCAACATCCTTCAACCTTAAGTGACAAAACTTATGCATTAGTTATGTTTTTGCCAATATAAAGCTTTTATTCTTACACTGACCTTTAGTTTGCAACTCAGCTTTTCCTTTCTACCATGAAGGAAAAGTTCATAAAGAATAGGGTATAAAGATTATCATGGAGATAATGTCAATTTATCCCTGTAGTCCATTGTTTAAAACTTAGCAACAAACAATAAACTAGGAGATGAAATCAATCTAGCTGCATGAAGACAAGAATATGGTCCTCAGGGAACAACAAATTGCAGTACCTTCCAATATTCTGAAATAAGTTACTACTAAAAAGACTACCTTGAAAATTAGTAATCCATAAATTGAATAATGATGCCCTGAAAAATGACCTTAGAGGCTGGGAGTATAGCTCAGTGGCACAGCACCTGTCTAGCAAGTGTAAGGTCTGAGTTCAATTCCTAGTACAGAAAGAAAGAAAGAAAGAAAGAAAGAAAGAAAGAAAGAAAGAAAGAAAGAAAGAAAGAAAGAAAGAAAGAAAGAAAGAAAGAAAAGAAAGAAAGAAGAAAGAAAGAGGAAAGAGAAACAAAGAAAGAAAGAAAAAGAAAGAAAGAAAGAAAGAAAGAAAGAAAGAAAGAAAGAAAGAAAGAAAGAAAAGAAAGAAAGAAAAGAAAGAAAGAGAGAAAGAAGGAAAGAAAGGGGACACTGAATAAGTAGAAAACCACTTCAAATAATCTTAAAAATCAAATATAATCCCCAAAATACAATTATCATGTTTTATTTATTTTTTTTTTTCCTTTCATTTTATTGAAGTACAAATGTCACTCAGACAGTTTCAAGACACCTTAACAATACAGATTCGATAAATTAATACATTGCAAACTGTTTTCATAATGATTTGATATTGTACAAGGTGCATACATGATATTTACAGATATTATTTTAGCAGATATCTCTTATCAGTGAATTAAGAGTGTAGCTGCTTACTTATTTTTTATACCTGAATTATATAAAAAATTCAATAATGATTTTCCTAGTGGATGCCCATAGTACTAGAAGCCAACATAATATCCTGTCCAACCACCATAAGTGCAGATCTTGCCTCTCATAGAATTACGTAGAAGCACAGCGTTATCTATCCCAACTGTACTGTCCATACACACACATCATGATTTTTTCTTTCTACACCACTTCCTTTGTCTACACCTGTCAAAAGTGGGCACTCCATTGACATTCAACTAACTTAGGTGCTTGAACTCGACAACGCAATCCAACACCATCCAGCATTCTACAACCATAGTGAGTTACTCAAAGAAATTGTCGAACATAGGCATTTACAGCTCAGCTTAACATTATGGCCTCATGATGTATACTTCATTTTTATACTTTTCTGCTGGATGGTTAAGACCTAGGTAGACCAAGACTTATATACCAACACATGAACTTTATATTTCCTATGTGGTCAGTGAAGTCCTCTCAGGGTTGATCTTGTAGTCCCGTACATTATTCTGTAGTTCCTTTGTCTGTGTCATCCATGTGGATAAGTCACAGACAATGCTTGACCAGTTTGCTCTCTTTGAGAGCTTGAGAGAAAGTTTTCTCTTCATGTGACTCTCCCCAGGCACACTTTAGAACTTCAGTCTCTTTCCTCTGTGGCTCCATAATCTCCTTGTTCAGAAAATTTGGAGTTCACCTGAGTTTCATGATGTTGCAGTACAGGTTCTTCTATGTCCTGAGTCTTCGCTGACCTTGAAAGGCTAGGGCCAAAATGACTTGACTGGCCTTGTGGCTCTTCTATTTCTCCAACTCTGACTTGTAATTTTAGGTTGTTAACCATCCAGAAGAAAAGCTGATTAGTATCCTGCAGCATATGCCATTCACTTTGCTTTATCTAACTCAATTGAATTTACTTGTTGTACGTTACATTTTGTGTTTCTGCTTTTCGCTTGTTATACTAGGGAGACTATACGATATTTACATATGTGTGTCTGGTTTATTTCACTTATGATTATATGTTCAAGTGGCATCCACTTCAGTATAAATGCTTCAAACTTATCATTCTTAATAGCTGAGTAATACTCCATTATATAGAAATACCACATCTTTTTCAGCCATTCCTCATGTGATGGACATCTTGGTTGTTTCCAAGATTTTGCTATCACACATTGTGCTGCTGTAAACATAGGTACACATATATCTCTATGATACAATGTATCCAAATCCTTTGGGAAAATTCCCAGTAGGGGGACAGCTGGCTTGAATGGGATTTCTACTCCTACTCTTTTGAGGAGTCTCCACACTGACTTCCACAATGGCTGTACCAGTCTACATTCCCACCAGCAGTGGAGAAGTGTTCCCTTTTCCCCCCAACCTCTCCAACATTTGTTGTTGGTTGATTTCCTTATGATAGCCATTCTTTCTGGAGTGAGATGATATCTCAGTGTTGTTTTTATTTGCATTTCACGAATGGCCAGCGATGTGGAGCATGTTTTCATATATTTATTCGCCTCTTTAATTTCATCCTCTCGGAAGTGTGTATTCATCTCAGATGCCCATTTCTGAATTGGGTCTTTAAATTTGAGGACCCTGTTATATCTTAGTTCTTTATAAATTCTAGACAGTAGACCTCTGTCTGATTGCTTATTAGTTAGGATTTTTTCAAAGTTTGTGGGTTGTCTTTTCACTCTGTTGATAATTACTTTTGACATGCAGAAACTCCTTAAGAAGAGTTGATCCCAGTTGTTGATTCTTTCAAGAGCTTCCTGTGTGAATATATGTTTGTTCATGAACTCTTCACCTACCCCTATGTCTTCAAGAGTTCCTCCTACTTTCTCTTCCAGGAGATTGAGTGTTTCTGTTTTAACGTTTAGATCTTTAAACCATTTTGACTTTAACTTAGTGCATGGCGATAGAGCTGGGTCAAGTTTTAGTTTTCTGCATGTAGAAAGCCATGTTTTCCAGCACCATTTGTTAAAGAGGCTGTCTTTCTCCCTGTGAGCTTGTGTACCCCTTTGTCAAAGATAAGACTGCTGAGTGTTTTAGTAGATGCCTCTGCATCTTCTAATGTATTCCACCGATCCTCAGGTCTATTTTGTGACCAATACCATGTTGATTTTATCACAGTGGCTTTGTAGTATAATTTCCAATCAGGAATTGTGATGCCTCCTGCCTTGTCTTTATTGGCCAAGATTGACTTTGCTATTCTAGGTCGTTTGTGGTTCCAAATAAATTTTAGGATTGATTTTTCTATATCTGGGAGGTATGTTGGTGGCAGTTTGATAGAGATTGCATTAAATCTGTACAGCAATTTTGGGAGTATGGCAGTTTTCACGATATTGGTTCTTCCTATCCAGGAGCATGGAATATCTTTCCATATTCTGAAATCCTCCATAATCTCTTTTCTTAGGGTGTTGTAATTTTCCGTGAAAAGTTCTTTGACTTCCTTGGTTAAGTGAATCACAAGGTATTTCGTTTTCCGCGGTGCTACTGTGAGAGGTATTGTTTCTATTGTTTCCCTTTCAGTGTGTTTGTTATCTGTATAGAGGAATGCTATTGACTTTTGAGTATTGATTTTGTATCCTGCTATGCTACTGAATTTCCCTATCAGTTCTAGTAGTTTATTGGTGGAATTTTTGGGGTCTTCTAAGTAAAGTATCATGTTGTCTGCAAAAAGTGATAATTTAACTTCTTCTTTTCCTATTCATATTCCCTTTATTTCTCCATCTTTTCTAATGGCTGTTGCTAAGGATTCCAATTGTATATTGAATAGGAGTGGTGATAGAGGACATCCTTGTCGTGTACCTGATTTAAGAGTAAAATATTTCAGTGTTTCCCCATTTAGGATTATATGAGCTTTTGGGTTGTCATAGATGGCTTTTATCAAGTTAAGATAGAGTCCATGTATTCCAATTTTCTGAAGGACCTTGAACATGAATGAGTGTTGGACTTTGTCAAAGGCTTTCTCTGCATCAATTGGGATGATCATGTGGTTTATAGATTTCAGTCTATTAATATAGTGTATTACATTTATAGATTTTCGAATATTGAACCATCCTTGCATCCCTGGGATGAATCCTACCTGTTCATGGTGTATGATCTTCCTGATGATTTGCTGTATTCTATTTGCCAGGATTTTGTTGAGTATTTTTGCATCTATGTTCATAAGGGAGATTGGCCTGTAGTTCTCCTTTTTGGTTGTGTCTTTACCTGGTTTTGGAAAGACTATTATACTTGCCTCCAGAAATGATTTTGGGAGGACTTTTTCCTTTTCAACTTCATGGAAGATTTTGTGGAGTGTGGGGATTATATCTTCTATAAATTTCTTGTAGAATTCAGCCATGAATCCATCAGGCCCTGGACTTTTCTTTGTCGGTAGTCTTTTTATTATGTTTCGAATTTCGTTGGCTGTTATCAGCTTATTGAGAGTTGTAATATCTTCTTGATTCAGTTTTGGTAATTTGTACCTTTCGAGGAATCTGTCCATTTCTTCTGTGTCTTCTATTCTGTGAGCGTAAAGATTCTTGAAGTAACTATTGATAATCTTCTGAATTTCTGCTAGTTCTGTGGTGATTTCATCTTCTTCATTCCTTATCTCATGTACTTGAATATTTCTTTTGCCTCTTTTTGATGAGGTTGGCAAGAGGCTTATCAACTTTATTTAGTTTTTCAAAGAACCAACTTTTTGATTTGTGGATTCTTTGAACTGTTTTTTTCATCTCAATTAAGTTAATTTCTGCTCTAATCTTTATGATTTCTTCCCGTCTTTGCGCTCTGGGTTTTGTTTGCTCTGCTTTTTCTAATTGTTGGACGTGATAATTTGGGTGATAATTTGTTCCCTTTCTGTTTTCCTAATGTGTGAGTTCATAGCTATTATTTTCCCTCTAAGAACTGCTTTCGTCACATCCCATAAATTCCGGTAAGTTGTACTTGAATTTTCATTGAATTTTAGATATTGTTGAATTTCTTCTGCGACCCATTGATTGCTGAGTAGGGCGTTGTTTAGTTTCCATGAATTTAGTGGGTTTTTCTGGTTTCTTTTGTCATTTATTTCCAATTTCATTGCATTGTGGTCAGATAGTATGCATGGGATAATTTCTATTTTCTTGCATATACTTAGGCATGACCTCTGGACTAGTATGTGGTCTATTTTGGAAAATGACCCATGTGCAGCTGAAAAAAAATGTGTATTCAGCTGTGATTGGGTGGAACACTCTGTAT
>PVKA01027235.1:0-30758 GCA_004027165.1 Ctenomys sociabilis
TTGGACACACACACAAGGCCATGGGGTCACTTCCCAGGGCACACACACAAGGACATGGGGTCACTTCCCAGGGCACACACACAAGGCCATGGGGCCACTTCCCAGGGCACACACACAAGGCCATGGGGTCGCTTCCCAGGGCACACACACAAGGCCATGGAGTCGCTTCCCAGGGCACACACACAAGGCCATGGAGTCACTTCCCAGGGCACACACACAAGGCCATGGGATCACTTCCCAGGGCACACACACAAGGACATGGGGTCGCTTCCTAGGGCTGAGTTGGGAGTTCCTATACAAGATCAGGCCCCTTGACTCCCTGTGCACACTCCTTGTGTAGGTACCCAGGTACCCACACCTCCACGGCACAATTATGTCTCTTATCCTAAATGCAGAGAAGTTTTCCATTCCTCTTGTCTCTGCGTCTGTAGCATCAGTGGTCCTTATCCCTGAATTTTACTGAATTGAAGTTGGGACCATGAAAAATATAACATACCAAGGATGGCTAAATTTCTATACATATATACTCCTGAAAAGTTACATACCAGATATAAAAACTCTAGAGTTATATATTGGACCACAATATGGCATAACTTACAGACCTCCCAGAAGTGGTGAGCTGGCTGCAATTCTCCTCTCCCCAACCCCTGCCTTCAGATCAAACTGCATGTTGTGGATCGACAAAGCTATTTGCAGGAAACTCGAAAGGGAATCAAACAGGAAAGGAATTTTGAGCTCTCCTGCGGCTGAGATGCATCTTCCAAGCGAAACGCTTTGAGTTGGGAAGACCAGTGGGGGTTAGAGCTAGAAGTCCTTCTACTTTATAGATAGAGAAGCCGAGGCTGGTGTGTGTGTGTGTGTGTGTGTGTGTGTGTGTGTGTGTGTGTGTGTGTGTGCCTCTGATTAGTGACTAGTCCAGTATTGAGCCAAGGGGTTTAATAACAAGGGTTTCAAAGTAAAATCCATGAAATCCTGGCACAGCTCATTGAAAGCACTACATCAGGGAGCAAATCTTTGACCTGAGTAAACCTGAGATTTCCCCTGTGAAAAATGGAGAAATCAATTCCCTGTTGATAAGTTAATGTTGAAATTAACTGCTCTGAAATAAACTCATTTGATAATTGCAACGCGGCCACCTGGTGCCAAGCCCAAGGACGTGGAGACGAGATGTTCACTGCACCGCTAGCCTTCACTACCAGGTAAGAGGACCAAGGCTCAGGAAGGTTCAGCCAGCACGGGCCCCGTGGCTGCACCACAGGCTTTCCACGTAGCAAACTGCGCTTCCCTAATTCTTCTCCAGGGGAGCAGTCCTAGGTGAGCCTGCTGGGGACTGAGGCTGAGCCAGGACTGTGTGTGGGCAGAAGCATCCTGGAGGAAAGTCTGTCGCTCTGCTGTGTGCTTGGGTTGAGGGCGCGGAGGCCACAAAACCAGAGGAAGTGGGGAGCCTCAGCCTGGCCGAAGATCACACACACACGCATGCACACACACGCACGCACGCACACACATGCACGCACACACGCACGCACACACGCACGCACACACGCACACACACACACAGGTCTTAAGCTGCTAAGCTCAAGACATGTGGCAGAAGAAGTCAGCGTGGGGCTTTGTGTCCAGAGCCTAAGGTCAGCATCCCCATGCCATCCGGATGCAGGAGCCCAGGCTGTGGGATGTGTGTGGAGAAAACTCCAGGAAGTAAGCTATTGAGGAGAACTGGCAATCATTTTGAGGAGTAAGAGGTCGGGTGGGAGGGAGAGGGACCTTCTGGAAGCTCAGTGCCTAGACATGGGGAGTTCGGGTGAATTTCCCCCAAACCCACATATGGCTGGGAGACCCTGACTGTGTATAGAAATTGCTATGGTTATCTACAAACTTACAGAAGCAGCCCCATGGAGATTGCCCTTCCCATTCTCTTTTCAGAGCCTGCAACCCTGCAGCACCCGTCGATGTGAGCTTGGGGTCCCTGGACCAAACCCACCAAGGGTTAAACACCATTGTTCTGGACCACTGACTTCCTACAGAGGCTATGAATGGTCCCAAATCTGACCTCATGCCCCGTCCTTCTTTTCTCTCAGCCCTGCCGAGCTGGTCCAGCATGAACTCTGATCATACAGCCTTCCTGTGCTAACTCAATCCTGACTCTGGTTCTTTGGAAATTTCAGTCTGTAAAACCAGATTCATCTATGAGGTTGCTGTCACCATTGCTCTGAGTGCCGCTTCCTAGCTGTTCCGTCCTTGGCACAGCGCTACATTTCCTGACATGTGTCAGCCATTGTCATGAGCTTACTCCTCCTGGCTATCACTTCTGGGCTCCTTCATCCACTCCACGTGGGCTGATCATATTAGCGCCCTTGTAGGTTGATACATTGTGTCAGCTTGAGAAGTTAAAAGCTAAAAGCTCAGGAATTCCTCGCCCTGGAGCATGGAGGCCCCCTCCCTAGGGTGGGGAGGGCCCATCCTAGGGTGTGGACTCAGCACTTAAAGGGTATATAGAAGGGATTGAGGAAGGATGGAAGGGTCTCACTTCTTTGGAAGGGTTTCACAGTCAGTGAAAGAGGTTTGCTAGACGCTGCAGCTACTGCTTCTGCCTTTGCCCTTTGCTGTGTTCTGTTGCTGTGAGCAGCTGCCGTCTGCCATGTGCTTCTCTGCCTTGGAGCCAGCTGAGTATGGACCGAAACCTCCACTCACTGTGAGCTACATAAACATTTCCTTCTTTAATTTTTTTTCTTTTATTTTGGTGGAACTGGGGATTGAACTCAGGCCCTTGTACTTGCCAAGGAAGTGCTTATTCCACTGAGCCATCTCCCCAGCTCTGAATCTTCCTTAATTTTGGGTGTTGGGTGTTTTGTCCCAGCAATGAGTGAAAAGTGACCAAGACATGCCCCCAGTGTCCTGGTTTTCAGAATCCCCTGCCTTCCAGTTGGAGGGGTGCTCAAGACCTTCATATAAGTGGGAGAGAATTTTCGTGTCACCTTTGCTCCTGCTGCCTTGGGCTTCGAATCACTCCTAGATTACTTACAGTACAGAACAAGGCACAGGGTTGTTGTACCATGTTGCTGAAGGGATAATGGCAAGAAAATTCTCTGTGCATGTTTGGTGTAAGTGCACCCCCAGTCCCCGTACTTCAGTCCATGCTTGGCAGAGTTCTCAGATGTGGGATTGTCTTAGTTACTTTCTTTGCTGCTAGAGAAAAATATCTGGCACCCATTTAAGGAAGGAGTGGTTTGCAGAAGTTGCAATCCACAGTCAGCTGGCTCCAAGGTGGGGTGACGTGGCTGAAGGGCATCACAGAGAATCTGCTCCTGGCAGGGCAACAGGAAGCAGAGAGGATTAAGGGAAAAGAGAGTAAGAGGGCCCCCCAGGCCACGCCCACAGTAATCCTCCCCCATCCAGGCTTCACCTCCCAACATCACGCCCAGCATAGCCCATCCGGTGAGCTAATCCTCTGTGAGTATCACACCCGCCCATCCACGCACCTCCCCAGTACCCTACCCATGAGCACATGAGTCTGGGGGGACATCGGGATATAATAGCTGTGGCCAGTACAGAGTCCGTGACGGACCCACCAACAGAGGACGCCCTGGACCTGATCCACTGGTCCTCTCTCCACCACCGCACTGATCTTCTTTCTTGGTGGCCGCCAAGGCTGCCCCTGGAGATGGGCTCACCCTTCAGTGCTCCAGAGCTCCTGTGGAATGAGGGAGGCAGAAACTGCTCTCCAGCCATGGCCACGTGCTTAGGGCTCTGTTCCACCTTTTCTGCTCTGTGCCCTTTGCTCCTCTTTCCCCCAGTAAATTACTGGAAGAAGAATCCAGTCTTGAGATTCTTAGGTAGATAGAATCAAAGGCAGATAGATACTCAGGTGCCAAGAAGGAGCTTCTGTTATTATCACAGCAGCCCACGGGAGCTGCTGAAAGGTTAAATCAGAGCTGCTGCTCGTGGACTCCAAGGGGGAGTCCTGTTCCAGAGTATATCCCTGAGATAAGTGGCAAAAAAGGCACTGATTGTCCCTCAAGATTCGTCAACTAGGAGGTTGCTGGGAGTTGGGCCAGTGGCTGAGGTCTGTAGATTGGAGCGAGTGTAGCCTCCTGGCTCCAGCATGGTACCGGCCACAGCTATTCCACTGCCCAACTCCACCTTTGGGGAAACCCTGCAGTGCAGATGTGTGACTGGTCCCTACCTGAGGAGCACCCAGGACTGCAGCTGCATGGTGAGACCCCGCCTGCCTGAGTCCCAGGCTTCCTGGGGATGGATAGGAGCCTGAAAGCCCACAAATAAAGGAGAGAGTTGGAACCAAAGAAGTCCAGAATAGGAGGCTCAGGTAGAGGGACAGGTGTCCTGAGGCCAGTGTCAGAGACCTGGGAGGATGAACCACTTCAGCTGCATTCTAGCAGGAATGGGATGGGAGGCCTGGAGGGTTCTGAGCTCCAGGAGCAACAGCCCTGATTTAGCAGCTCATTTGGGCTGCAGTGATAATAACAGAAGGCAGGGAGGCCAGGGAAGACGGCCGTACATGCTTGGTGTAGCCATTGGGGCGTGCCAGTTTGGAGGCATGTTGCTACTCTGAGGACAGAGGCCCACCAGTCTACATGGATGGCCTGCGGCCCTCCAGGTAAGATGAAGCAGCAGTGCGCACTGACACTGGAATGTGGCTCAGACAGTGGACAGCTGTGGATCTGATGCGTGGCAGGGGCTTTACTCATTGGCTTACCCAAAGAACCTGGCCACTGAAGCAACTTCCATGTGCTAAGTGCTCAACGACAGAAAGAGCTGATGTTCATTAGAAGCCCACTGCATCGCAGGCGCTCGCAACTTAAATAGACTGAGAGATGTCAAGGGGGAGGCTTTGTTTCTGATGTCACATTGACTGCACCTCTACCAATGGGTTCCAGGATCTGGGAGCACAGGGGCCAAAGCTGTTCATCAGAACAGAGGTGTGGGGAGCTGACAGTGTGACCTGCAGGGTCCAAGGTGAAGCCGGGAACCTCACATCTCACCAGCACTGCAGTAGATCCCTTTCCTTTGCCCCCAGGGGTCCTGTGCCAGATGAGAGGAGCACAGAAGAATAAGCTAGACCTTCCTGTTCGATGGTTTCCAAACCCGTCTGAGGTAGGTGCTCGATCTTTGGGAAGAGTCTTTCCACCACTCAGAGCAGAACCTCAACAGAAACAGATTCATGTGAAAATGCTAAGGTCTCATATAGCTGGAATCCGGGGATATTTTTCGCTTCAAGAGGTAATTATTCTGTTCAACATATCATCATCATTTGGGGTCACCAGTGGTCCCAAGTTTGGGGACATCGTGGATCCCCAAGTGGCCATTACTGGAAGAAAAATGAGAAACTCGTCATACCCTAGCCAGACTTCGAGTCAAACCAAGGGAAAGTCTCCAGGGGTGCACAGAGGAGAGCCCCCTCAGCAGCTGCAGAGGAGACGGCCTGGGGTGCAGGGTCAGTGGCCTCTGCACTGAGACCTATGGGAAACTTCCCACATCCTCCTCGAGGAAGAAAGGCATCCTGAGGCAGCACAGCAGCACAGAGCACAGAGGGCAGGCACCTGCGTGTGACCTGTCAGTCACAGAACACTGGTAAGTCAGGGCTGAGACGCAAGCACACAGGACTTCCAGGTGCACAATGGTGGCTGAAGGGCCTCCAGGCCACTTTCTTACTTTTCCAGTGACCTATCCTGCACTTAGCGAGTGTTTTTTTGTCTATTTTGTTCATTTCCATTTCTTTTTTTCCTCTCTGTTTTATTGATAAATAAATGCTACTGTTATATTCATTGGTTGTCTCTGTTCAATTCTTCGAATGGAACAAGAGCCTGGAACTACAGGACACCCCTTTTCTCAGGGCCAGACAAAAATCCCAGTTGTAGGATGGCGTGACCCAAAGAGAAGAGACATGGGGGTAAGTCTGCTGTGTGGGGAGAGGGAGATGCTCGGGGCTGGGCATTGGGGGCTTAGAGGATCAGTATGTGGGGTTGGGTTCCACCAAGACTCCTGCTGTGGCCAGCACAGGGGCAGAAACCATGGGATCTGAGTGGTTAGACTACAGGGGGCTGGTTGCCTGGAAGGAGTGGATACAGCAGGCAGTGACTTGCTTGTGCAATGTGTGCTGTCCTTGCCAAGAAGAACAGGCAGCAGTGTGACCATTCACTGTTCCGCTTCCCAGGCACCCTGCAGAACAGGTGGACAAGGCCCACAGTCGTGGCCAGGGGCTGTGTAGTGAGGCCTGCCGGGCACACTACTGTCTTCTTTGTAAGAAGGACAACACTCATGAACATTTATTTCCTCCCCTTTTGTCTTGCTTGGAATTCCTGGAGGCAGAACAGCTCTCTCAAAACCTTGAGGAGAGCTTTAAGACAAGAGCTGAGGTCATAAGGGATCTGGGGTTTTGATGGCCTCCTTGAGCAGGTACACAGCCCCAGGCTGCCCATTTATGGATGTCATGTTATGTGACGTGGAGGCACCCCATTGGTTAAGCCACTGCTCTAGAAGGAGTCAGGCTGATTCGATAAGATAGTGCTTGAAGTATCTTGGAAGTGAAGAAGCAGGTAGAGGTTTATATGTTAGCTGAGTGGGAGCCCAAGAAGGGGACCAGGTTTGGGAGGACCAGCATGGCAGGAAAAGAGCCAGGCTGGCTTGTGGGTAATGTGGTCCTGGGAGACCCTTTGTCCTCAGCTTCTGCTTCTGGATCAGTGATGTAGTACTTCAAAACCCAAAACACTGGGAAGACCACACCCAAGACTCTTCTCAAGGGCATCCTGGGAATGCTGCAGCTTCCCAAGAAATAGCTCACAAATTTAGTTTTGTAGATCAGGAAAGAGCAGCCTGAATTGCAGGGGGATCTAAGGCAGACACAGGCCAGAGAAGCCACCATAGGAAGGTCACTGAATGTAGTGGCCCAGCCTGAGGGCCCCAGAGCTTCCCATGAGACACAAGTGTCCATCCATGAGTGGTGGAAGTGCCAAAGTCTCCCTAGGGTGCACGGCATGGCCAGAGGCAGCTGCCCCCGCCTCCCCTCCTAGTGCAGCACTAGAAGCTGAGTGTGGGTGATTTACACCCCAACACAGAAATGACTAAGGCTAGGGGTCAGATGTCTCCTTATATTAGATTTCGTGCAGCAACATAAACCTCAAAAGGCAAACAACAGAGCTGACCCCAGCCTGTTTATAATGGTTATGAGCGGAAAAGGGACTTCTGCTCAGGCATTCCACACGGTGACTCAGCGCTTGTTTACTGCCTGTGGCCTGCTAGCTGGAAACTGGCATACTGATGTTAGCTCCTCAACCGGATCCAGGATTATACAAAGCTGTGATCTCTGGAGTCAGGGAATAAGGGACCAGAAGGGACATTGAAGCCACCTAGGCCACTGCTCATGGGAGTGGAAGGGCCGTGCCTGAATCCTGGGCAAGCTGAGGCTCAGACTCTGCTTTCACAACTCCACAGAGGCTGGGTCCTCACTGCCTGCTAGGGGACTCTCAGCGTCCGGCACAGTGTCAGTCTCCAGAAATGCCCATCCAGCTCTCCTGTGGCCAGTACTAACTTTTAAAGAGGCTTAAACTAGGTTCTGGGGATGTCAAATCCCCGAAATAGCTTGGGGATTTTGCAAGGGGAATAATACAATATAGGAGTCATTTTATGAGATTATTTTATAATGAATCACCAAAAGAATCATATAACAAGAGTGCAATAAATCTGCCCACTCATTGAAGACCAAAAAATTCAGCTGAGGGCCTGGGTTCTAATATCCAACATGAGTCCAGCGGAAAACCTAGAGCCCATACAGTGCTGCCCACAAGTCGGCTGGAGGCCTGGAGCCTGTGACAGTATCCAATTCAGGACTATTTCATGGTTCTGCACTGGGAAGGCCAAAGGTCAATGGTGGAAAGCCAGAAAGTCTGTGCCAGCGGGATGGAGGATCTGAGCTAACAGGCCGAGGAGTCTGAACTGGATCCCGGAGGTAATGCTCAAGGTAGGAGCCAGAGACCTTCTGAAAGGGTACCACAGCCATCCTCGGTGACAACGAGGTCCTGAGCTCCTTCTCCGATGAGAACAGCCGAGTTCACCAGAAAGGCAGCATGACAAGGGCCTCCAGCAGAACAGCCCAAGAGAACCAGCAGCTCCCAGCAGCTTCTCTAAACAGCTTCCCTGACAGCCTCTCAGGGGCTTCTCCAGTGCTGCCTCTTACGCTGCCGGCAACACCCCTCAGGTGGCGCCACACCAGCTCAGTTCAACTGGGTGTGACAAGCTGACCACCAGTTAGCGTCCACTGCAGCATAACGCAGCCCTTGGCCTTGAGGATTCCAGTGTGTAGAAGGTGTGTAGGTGGTAATGGCAGGGCCGAGGCGGAGGCAGTGGGCTCCTGCAGTGTGACACAGGTGGGTGCTCACAGGAGGGCCCTCGCCTGGCACTGGGGGAGCGTGGGAGTAGATCACTGCCAGACCTGAAGGCAGCAGAGGCAGCTCTGACTCCTGAGGCCCAGATGAGATCAGCCGGAGCACCCGCTCCTCTCCCCAGGGAAGCCCAGAGCTTTTTCCGTGGCACTCAGTCTGTGGCTCGTCTCAGCCAATTCACCCCCACCCTGCTTGCGTGGACCTGGGTTCTCTGTGCTTCCACTAATGAAGCACTGGGCCACACACGTGAGTGCGCACAAGGCTGTGTAGCTGACCCCGAAGGCCTGGGGCTGGAGGCTGGGTGTGCGCGCAAGGTCTTGGGGCAGACTGCAGGATCGCAGGACGGTTACCAACCTCTGCAACTCGATTGTGCATCTAGGAGACCCTGCAGCCACCCTGAGCTGGGTGTTGGGGTTAGGGTTAGAGTTAGGGGCAGGGGTAGGGCTAGGGTAGGCGTAGGGCTAAGGTTAAGGTTGGGTAAGAGTTACAGTTAGGGTTAGGGCCACTTCCTTTCCCGCCATGCCTCACCCTCCCTGCATCTCCAGAGCACTCTGCCCTCTGCAACCCTCCCAGAGGTCAGCAAGCTGGACGGGAGCTTCCCAGTGCAGAATCTCTACCTTTCGCAGAGGTGTGATTGCACCCAGCGATTTCTTTATGCTGAGGCTCCGTATTCCTATGTGAGCCCCACTCTCTTCCCTAGGGCTGCACAGAGCCCTGTACTCCCTTCTTTCCTGGGAAGAGGCTGTGTCCACCTCTCGTCCCCAACCTGTGCCAGCCTGGAGGGGACTGCCCTTCCCAGTGTCCCCTTGCACCATCTCCTTTCTATCATTAGCAAGGGCATGTGTCCCACATTCTTGCCGATGGGCTTTCCCGGCGCCTGACAGGTGGCCCGGGAGGCTGTGCTCACCTAGGGTGGATGTCTGCGCTATGCACTGCTTCTCTAGCTTCCTCAGGACAGGTAATTGCTTATGGCCAGGGTGGGACAGATGGCTCAGAAGCACCCAAGGCTCCTGTCACCCGAAAGTCTGCCCTGGCCTCCTTGCTGGCAAAGACACGACTGGATCTGGACCAAGGGTGCAGTTGTGAACCCAGCAGCCCCTGGGCCTCTGTGTTTGCCTGAGGGTGGCCTAAGCCTGGAGGGGACGACTGGCCACACCTAACTGGGCTGACTGTCCCCTGGCAGCAGCAAAGATGGACATGAGGTGGGAGGCAGCTCATGCGCCCAGCCTCGATGCTATGGAATGTGTGTGGTCCCTACAGTGTGCGTGGCCAGCGGCGTGGCCCCGTGGTGCATTGGTAGTTGGTGAAACCACTAAGAGGAAGCTCCCAGTGGGATGTGATCAGGCCATGAAGCTGCAGCCTTGTGAAGGGGTTAGAGTGAGTTTCTTCTCCCCAAGTTCAGTGCAGCAGAAGGGCACACTTGGCCCCAGAATCCCTCTGGTTTTCACCACATAATTTTTCTGTCTGCCTTGTAGGCACTCTCTTCATAATGCCACCAGCCATGATGTGACACAGCCAGGGTGGCCCTCTTCAGGACCAAAGAGGCCACCTGATCTTGAACTTTCAAACTTTGAAACTATGAACTACATAAACATCTTTAGTTTATAAAGCACTCAGCCTCAGGTAATTTGTTACAGCTATAGCAATAGACTGAAAAAGTTGGGTTCAGTGGAAGGCCACGTTGTTCCTTCCTTCTGTATTTTTGCCCTGTGTTACAGCTTTTAGCTAGAGGTACCCTAAGAGCCTCATGCTCCCACAAGTGCATCTTTGGAAGGTGATGGGGCTGTGGGTGCTGTAGTTGCCTCACTGTTAGGAAGTGGGGTCTGGTTGGAGGAGGCCCCTCACTGTGGGAATAACCTGGAGAGCTATGTCTCCCTTCTTGGCAGCTCCTTCTACTCTCTCTGCTTTCTGGACACCACAACACCAGCAACAGTTCTTCCTCCTTGCCACTGTGCTGTCCACGCTCACCTGGTTGGAGCCAGCCAACCATGTCAGGGTTGAGACTCCTGAAATATGAACTCAAATAAACCTGTCCTCCTTTAGGCTGTGGGTGTCGGGTATTCGCCCCAGAGGTAATGAAAGTGATTAAGGCACCCTGCGAAGATCCTCACCCAGGGCCCTTCCCTCTTCATTTAGCCTGAGAGCTCTTACGATGGCCACGACTCACCCAGAACCTTGCCCCTCCTGCATCGGAAGAGTGGGCCAGCGGGTGTGCCCTGGGCCCCAGCTGTGTCACAGCTCTCAGTGCCTTGTCACCTGAATTTGGTCTGCTGCAGTCCAGAGAGAAGAAGCTGGGACTTGCACAAGTTATTTCCCAGTTATTTAGAAACACAAAAACAGTCCTGATGATCAGAGAGTAAAGTGCCGTGGCTGGAAGGTGTCGCTGCACAGTGAAGATGCTCCAGATTGAGGGCCTTGCACTGCCTGGACCGTATTGGTGAGCTGTGGACAGTGTATGAGGCTGGGACAGCCTATGTGGATGCATGATAGAAGACCCTGGCTGCAGTTTCTCCTGCCTACCTGCAAATGAATATGCCCAGAAAGGTGTAAGAGACTCTTCAATTGAACGGACATGAAATTCTATTTGTCCAGAGCAAGTTGGGCTCTAGCAACTGGTTCTTATACCTGAAATATAAAGCTATGGGGAAGTGGGAAAAGATGTCTTGTGGTCATGGTGTGCCCTTATGCCAGTAATATTCAGCCTCTGCGAAGGTCGGTGTGACTGTAAACACTGTCAATCTCCATTTTCTGTTGTAAGGAGGTCACGTCCGAGATGTCACTATCTTGTCCGTGATTTCTCGTTACATTTTTACTTCTCTCCAGAGAGTATTTGTGACGAATCCCTTACTAATAACTATGCTTACAGGGAGTCAGCATGCAATCACAAGGGTGTTTAAGTGCAAGATCAATAGTCTGTATTTTTAATAAAATACCAGAAAATTAAAAAGAAAAAGAAACGTCAAAACAAACATTGCCTTTTCATGACGCTAGAACTGCAGACACTTTGCAAAGTGCAGCGAAGCGGAAGCAGAAGCAGGATGAGCGATATCCTGCCCACCGAGACAGGGCCTCTCTCCGCTCACTTCACGCCCTCCTAGAGTTAAGTTTTCGTGCATCGTCCTGTTTCGTGTTCTCTGCCAGAGCTACAATGGTGTTATATACACAGCACTATAGACTCTCCCTGCCCCACTTGACCTGGTAGCATAAGCGTGGAGTTTCAAGTTACTCTTTGTAAACACCTTGATAAACAGTTGCATAATCTTCCTCGCAGTGGTTTATCATGGTTTACTCAAGCCTGGCTATTAGAAATTAGATGGTTTCCACACTGTCAGAGATGCGACGAGGGTGGTGGTGGTGCACTTTGGACCTTGCTGGCTGCCTGTGTGGACATGCAGGGCCCACACTGCGGCTTGACATCTGCCTAGGCCTGGGTGGGCCAGACAGAAGTCACAGGTGTGTTTCATTTGGTCCCATAATATCCTTCTAGTTTATTACTTTTTCTTTCTTTTTTTTTTTTTTTGCAGAACCAGGGATTGAACTCAGGCCCTTGCACTTACCAGGGAAGTGCTTATTCCACTGAGCCATCTCCCTGGTTTATTTTAAAGTATAACTCTTTTTTTTTCAAATTCTAATTTTTTGTTTTTTCTTTTATTTTTATTTATCTTTTGCGGAACCGGGGATTGAACTCAGACTCTTGTGCTTGCCAAGGAAGCACTTATTCCACTGAGCCATCTCCCCGGCCCTCTCCCTGGTTTATTTTATTACTTTTTAAAAAATTGAAAAGCCTAGAGAAATCACATGCACAATTTTGGCTTTACAGTTGCTTTCAAAGAATCAGAGGATCAGGGAACTTGAGTGCTATGATCTCACGCGCTACCCACAGTTGAAGCCCTTTGGATGGGGCATGAGGCCCCCAGGGCCTGTGTCTTCTCCTGCTTCCTTCACAGGGCATCCAGGGGCAGCAGCCCTTCATCACTGTAATTCAACTGAGATTACTTGTTCCTCGATACAAAGTGCAAGATAACCCTCCTACTTAAACTTTTTCCAGAAGTGGAACAAGAGAGACATACCCAGGGGACCTCGGGCCTCATATAGCTTGCTGGCATCGAAGAATATTCCTAACACTGGGCATGCAAATGTGTCCTTACAGGAAGTGTGCTTCTCTGCTGCTGACACTGTGGCAGAGTGTGGCAGAAGCACTGGCTCCTCTACTCTGCTTGTTCCTCTGTGATGGTTCTTGGGGACACTGCTGCCCTCATCTCTGCTAGGTCCCTTCCTGGGGAAGCCGGAGCAGTCGGGAGGCTTCTTAGAAAAGAGACCTCTGATTCCAGCCTTCAGAGGTACTGAGGAAGCGCGTGTCTGCCCTGGCTCTCCGGCTGGAGATGGAGGCTTCAGGTGCGGGACCCTCTGAGGTTGGATGCTGCTGTCAGAGACGCAAGCTCTTTCAGGTCTCTCTCCTCGGCCACTCAGCACTTGTGCCATCCTGAGTCTGGTGTCTCTTACAGTTGCCAGAGAGCAGCCAGTGACAGCTGGGATCATCGCACAGCCACCAGGAGAAGACAAGGAGCACACATTACCCTTCATCCTGGTTGGGCTCGTGCCTGCACCTTGAGAGGTGACAGTCACCAGGGACTACTGGGTGTCCACAGTAGGTCCAATCCCCAGGCTGGAAGGGACTACAGGGTGTGGCCTCAGGTCCCACCACAGCCTTCCTGACTTTACCCACCCGCAGTGTGTTTGCAGAGACCCATTCAGTTCTAGAGTAAATTCCATGTCCACCCCCAGCTGGAGCCAGTGGTCTCCCGACCCCTAGAAGGCAGGCTTCTCGCTTTCATCCATCACCCTGAAGGCCAGAAAGGCTGCCCCAACCTTGAACCCCCAGTTTGTTTCATGCTTCATTTTGAGCCTTCAGATACTATTCTCAACAATACCATACATCAAGAAGGAGTTTTTAAAGCCTCCTGAGGTGATGACTGGAGCCCTGGTAGCATGCTTTGCTGGGCCATAAACATTTAAGTGAGCAGCGGCACAGCTTATTTTGCCATCAGGCTCCTGGTTTCCCGTGGCATCTGCCCCACATGCTAAGGCGAGCTGTGACCAGGCTGCTTTGCACACACCGCTGATCTCCTTCAGGATTCACCGTGGTGTGCTGGTGTGAGAGTCCAGCGCTCGCCCAGCTGGTGGGACAAGATGGGGAGGCTATCTAGCCGACAGCTCCCCCACACAGCTCTCGGCTCTGTGACCCTGTGTCCTGGACCACTGCCAGGTACAATCCCGTAAGCACAAATCCCTAAAGCGATTAGCTACGCTGAGGTCCGGCTTTTGAAGCTGTTTTCCAGAGGCTAATGCAATTAGACTTCAGCTTCCATAGCACCCAGGCAGTCAATTGGTCTCTGAGGATGCTTCTAAATGTGCATTAGGCCCACAGCCAGGGCTGTGTGGTGCCACTCTACAGGGGACCCTTGCAACGAGGCTTGTGGAGAGATGAAAGTTGACTTCTTAAAGCACCTGCCTAGTGTCCCCTACTGAAGGGTGATTGGCTCTTGGACCTGGAGTCCACACTCTCCCCAAGAGCACAGAAGTTACACCTTTTTTATATCTATCTATCATCTATCTATCTATCTATCTATCTATCTATCTATCTATCAATCATCTATCTATCTATCTATTTGGTAGCTACAGGGTCTCACTATGCAGCTCAAACTTGAAGGGAGCCTCCTGTTTTCAGCCTCCCCAGAGCTGGAATCGCAGGTGCATGATGCCATGTCCAGACTTGGTCTCTGGCTCAGCATACCTGGGGAAAGGGCTGGCACAGCACACAATGCTGGGGATCAAACTCTAGTCCTTAAGCTTGCCTGAGCTATTTCACTGGCCATACACTTTTTCTATTTAGAGTTCCTCTTCTACCATTTGAACTTTCCATTCCATATAAACATTTATTCTCTCATTTTTATATTGTAATACATTTATATATGCAATTCTTCAGATGATGTAAAATTGATTTACATAGAGAGAAATCCATAGATTCCAAACATACGACCTAATGGATTGAGACAAATGCATGTTTCTGTGTTGTAAACTCCCAATCAAGAAAGTGTTTTCTGTTTCCATAGAAAATTCTTCATGGCCCCGTCACATCAACCTGCACCCCTCAAAGGCAGCCATGTTTCCCAACATAGCCCCCCTGGGTCAGTTTGCTTGTTCTCCACCCCACACTGAGCGACTTCCGTGTATCTCCTCTGCTTAGTGCCGTGCCAGGAGAGCTTCCGTGCATGTTAGCGCTTATCTCTATGGAAGTGAAATCGTGCGTACATTTGTCCACTCGCTTTCTGATGAACATCTGGATTATTTCCAGCTTGGGGACACTTTATGTAGCTCATGTCGCCTGGCTTCCAGGTGATGGCGAATGTGTATGAAAAGTGGAGGGAGGATACACACTGGTGTGTGCAGTGCAAGCGTGGGCTCTCGGCGTGGCGGGCTCCACGGTCCCATGTGTTTGCCCACATTAGGTGGTAGAGATTTTCAACTTTTAGTTCTTCAAGTGGTATGAATTGCTCTCAGTGTGGTTTTAACTTGTATGTTACTAATGATGAGCAGTGCAGAACATCTTGCCTGTGTGTGTTGACCAGTTGCTCACCTTTTTCTGTGAGGCATCCGTTGAAATCTTTTGCCTATTGTTTCTTGGGCTATCTTTTTGTCATTGAGTTGTAAGAGTTTAAAAAATGTCCTAGTGTCCTTTTCTTCATCAAGTAGATGTTTATAGGTATTTTCCCACGTGCTGGGGCTACTTATCCACTTTTTAAAACTTTTATTTGTTTATTTGTTTGTTATAGGGTCTTACTATGCAGCTCAGACTCAGATTGAACCCAGGTCCTCGCCCTTGCCAGTCAGGCGCACACACCACTGAGCCATCTCCCTGGCCCCTTACCTACTTTTAAGGAAATAACATCTTTTAATGGAACAAATTATTTAATTTTGATAAATTTGAATTTGCTAATTGCTTCCATTTGTGCTTGCTGCTCTGCATTTTATGGAGACAAGTCATACCAGTTTCAATGTGCAGAGATCTTTCTATGACTGAGAGCTGTCGTTTTAGTCTCTTAAGCATCGAGTGCAGTTTATAGTACATTAACTTGGATTCACGGTGTGATACACACACTCAATAAGCTCACTGTGAATATGGTCAGACAGAACAGGCCCATGCTCTCTTATTCCATTGTTTTGTGGCCTGTGATTTGCTAAAGGCCTCTCTTTCCCTTCTGCATCACAGTGGCGCCTGACCAAACACCAAGTAACCTTATGTGTGAGTGATTCCCGAGACTGTTACTGTGCTCTGTTGATCCAGCTGTAAACCTTTCGGCCACTGCCTTTCTCTCTTAATGAACGTGATTTTATAGAAAATCTTGAAGCCTAAAGTCAGAATTGTAAGTCTTCCAACTTCATGGTCTTTTTTTTTTAGATTGCTTTGAATATCCTTGGTACCTGGTCTTGCAATTCAAATTGCAGATTGACACTATCAGTTACCCGTAGCTGATTTGATTGGCATTGTATTAACCTCATACATCAGTGTAAAGGAATAGATGTCTACACAATAGTGAGCCTTCAAATTCATGAGGGTAATGTAGCGCTCTATCTATTCAGAGCATCTTTTATTCCTTTTGGCAATATTTTTTAATATTCAGTGTATAGAGTCTCACACATTCTCTATTTTCTTTTCAATTTATCCCTAAATATTTAAGTACTTTTTGGTACAGGGAGTTGAACTCAGGACTTCATGCTTGCCAGCCATTAGACACTTTTTGATATTTATGTCAATGACATTGCTTTATAAATTTCAAGTTGCAGACTGGGCATGGTGGCGTGTGCCTGTAATCCCAGCTCTTGGGAGGCTGTAAACAGGAGGATCACTACAAGTCCAATCTAGTAGTGAGGTCCTGAACACCCTCTAGATCCTTCCCTGAAATACAAACAAACAAACAATAAATAAATAAATAAATTTCAAATTGCTTACTGCTAACATAAAACCATGATTGATTTAATGCATCTCTACATTGCATTGTGTGACTTTGCTAAATTCCCCCAGTGAGTCTAGTACAATAATTGTTTTGTAAAATTCTTAGCATTTTGTAAGTGAAGAGTCATCCCATCAAAAAACTGCTTTATTTCTTCCTTTTCTATCCCATCTGTGTTTTCTTCTTCACCTGTCTATTATGCAGCTGCAGCCTCCAGGAGAGACAAGAACATAGGTCTGCCTTGTCCTCAGTCTTAGGGGAAAGACACTGAGCCCTTCAGCATTATGCCTAATGTGAACTATGTATTTTCACAAATGCCCTTTCCTAGGCCTTTTTTGGAGAATTTTATTATGAAGGGGTGTTGAACTTTTCTGCCCTTTTTGCATGCATGAAAATTATCCTGTATTTTTCTTTTGCTTTGTTAGCATGCCAACTTACTTTGATTTTTGAAGGTTAAACTAACGTTGCATTCTGCAGCGAGACTCAGTCATGTGGCACTTTCCTCTTCGTATAGGCATGGAGCTATTTTGCTGAGATTGTTATGTCTACATTGACGAGGGGCAGTTAGCTGTAACTCTGCTTATACAATTTCTAGGTCAGGTTTGATGTTGGGGTTACTCTGGTTAGGTGTACACAAAATCTTCTTCACTATCACTCTCCTGATTTGTAGCTTTGTTATTTTATTTCTTTTTCCTTCTCTTTAAAGAAAGCAAACCTCTTCTTTCCTTATATGGTAGTTGGTGCTCTTTTCTTTTTTTATGTGTTTAGTGCAGGGTCTCACTGCACAGATCAGACTCGTAGTGATCTTCCTGTTTTCAGCTTCCCAAGTGCTGGGGTTACAGGCGCGCCCCACCACGCCCAGTCTCAATCACCAGCTCAGCATGCCCAGGGGCAGGGCCAGCACAGCAGGCCCAGGGATCGAACCCCTGTCCCTTCACCTGCCTAAGCAGGCATGTTAATCTGCTGAGCTATCTGGCCAGCCCTTGTGCTTTTTTCTTGATTGACCTACTAGGTGTTTCTTTACTTTCTTTTACCTTTTCTAAGAAAAAGACATCTGGATTTATGAATTTTCTGCATCAGACCTGTTTCTGTGTGTCAGTTTCTCACCTGATCTTTATTACTTTCTTCTTTACATTTCCTTTGTCCTCACTTTCAGCTCCTTTCTTTAGAAGCTCAGGAAAGTATATTAGAGCTCTCTTCTTTCCTAGTGTAAATGCACAATGCTATTAACTGTCTCCATGTGTCCTGTTAGCTGTATTTCGCAAGAAGGAGAAGGGAGGAGTAGAAGAGAGCGAGCTGCTCTCCACCCTTGCCTTGTATGCAGGCTGCCTGCCCCAGGGCAGTGTAGCACTCACACCCATGTTCCAAGCATGGGCCATGAGTCAATCAAAAGTTCTAAAAGCTGCCCCATGATTGCATGAGGTTTCAGGGGGACATCTAGATAAAAACCATAACATGTCCCTACCAAAACCCGTATTGCAACATGGTCCCAAGTGCCACATGTCGACAGGTGTGGCACCTTTAGGAGGTGGTTCAGGCCTTACAGGAGATTAATGCTTGTCTCGAAAGGACTGATCTGTCATCACAAGAATGGGTGCACACAGGGCGAGTCCGCCCCCTCCTTCTGCTCTGTTGCACACTTACCTCTTGTGCACACTTACTGGGCTATTCCACTTCTTGTCATGAGTCAAAGTTAATAAAACTCTTAGCAAAAGCCAAGCAGATGCCTGTGCCTTGCCAGCATCCAGAGCCATGAACACAAGTAAACCCGTTCACCTATAAACCACCACATCTGGAGGATTCTGCACAGCAACAGAAGGTGGGCTGAGACAATTCTTTTCTTTTTAGAAATTGGCAAGGGCTTCCCCCATCCCCAGGGCCAGGTCAGATGCCATGTCATGGCTACGGGGCATCTCTCAGGGCCCACCAGACCCTTCTGCAGCTCCCTTCCGAGGAGCACTGACCCACTGCTGGTGAGCCCTTGGGCAGGCCTGTGGACCCCAGGCGCCAGCAGGAGCCTCTGTAGTCTGCCCCCCTCCAGCACCCAGGGGCCCTACTTTTCTTGGCACTTCAACAGCACCCCATTTTGTGCGACAACTTAGAAGTGTTAATTGTCATTAGTCAATTTGCAGCAGGCCAACACTCAGCTTGGGTTTCCTGGCTTTTTTAAGTTTAAATGGATAGCAAAAAGGAACCAGCTGTCACAGACCAGCTGGGCCCCTCTCCAGTCTCCAAGGAGGAGTTTGAGGCTGTTCTCAGAGGAAGGAGGCCCAAGACAAGTGATGGCAAGCAGGGTTGCAGGGGGCCCTGAGAACCAACAATCAATATATAACTAAATAAAGTTGATTTACTCGGATTACTCTTGTGGGGCCCCTGGAGGCCATTTCTCCCCTTTTAGAAAGGAACCCATCCTGCAAAGCCTCACTTCAGTGTCACCCCTACAGAAAGGCTTCATGGATTTACATTCCAAGAATCGTCACCCAGGGGATGGGGAGATAGCTCAGTGGAATAAGTGCTGGCAAGCACAAGGTACTGAGTTCAATCTCTGGTTCTACCAAAAAACAAAACCAAAAAACTCATCCTAGAATCGTCACCCTGCTCCCCACCTGTATAAGTTTACTCACATCCTGCTTCAATATAAAGCAGTAGAAATATGGAGTGGTCTGGAGACAGACTCCATTCTTATATCCTGATCTTCATGTTGGCTTTAAATCGAGGCCAACAAGCCTCTCTGAGCCTCACCTTCTTCTGAAAAGTGGAGCTGAGAAGGGGAACTTCTGGGGCACAGGCAGGCACATACTAGCCACACAATCCACCTAGTGGCTCTGTTGGTGGTAAGTGGCCGTGGCCAACTGTGTTTTGAACTATCGATCTTTATCTGTTTCTGTACCAACCTTTCCCAGAAAAAAGAAATTAAGTCTGTTTTTCTTATCTCAGCTTCTGTCGTGTGCATGCAGTTAAGTAAGCTCTTGGGTAATGTCTCTTAAAGCACACAGTAAAAGAACCACATCCTAAAATGCCATGAAAGCACATTCTCCAGGAGTCCTGCAGCAAGGTAAGTGTCCAGCTGAACATTTTTCAGATTCATCTAATGCGTTTACCAGAGCCCCGGTAGGGAAGTGGGAGGTCAGACTGAACTCCCGCTTGCATCTTGGCGTTCTTATAGATGTCTGTGCTCTTCGAGTTCCTGGAGTCGCACATCACAGGATGCAGGCTGGCGTGACGTGGGAGCTTTTGCCCTGTCCTGGAAGCTGATTCTACCCTGCTTTTCAAGTACTCCCCATATCTGCACGCTGAGTGCCTGGTGGAGACTGGGCCAAGGACTGCGCACTGCCCAGGCACCGCCTGTTAGCGTCTCGCCCCGCCCCCAGGGGAGTAGGCAGGCGCGTTTTCACATTCTTGGCTCCCGTCCACAGCGTTTGTTCTGCAACATCCGGGACAGCCACAGGCTTAGAACAATGGTGAGTGATTTATTTGCTAGAGCGTGTTTGAGTCCGCAGTGTTGCTAAGCATATTGAATAGCTGTCTTCCCTCCTCTTTCGCAGCCAGCAGTTTCTGGATATATTCAGGAGGAATCTGATTTAGCTTAGATGAGTTTTCAAAGTGCTGCTTCAGCTTCCTCTTCCATCTTCGTAGGTTCTGTAGAGATGGGAAAGGGCCTGGAGATAGTGAGGAGAGAGGGAGGAGAGGAGAAGAGGGAGTAAGAAGGGGGAAGATGCATTAGGTGTGTGTCAGTTCTCCAAGAAGGTCATACTTATCATGCATTGCACTTACTTTAATGAAATATCTTCCTAGCTTTTGTATAATGATCACTGTGCTTGTCAACCTTTAAGCCAAAAATGCTAACTAAAAATTTTAAATGTAAGAATTCAAAAGTTTAAAAGATTTATCACTAATGACCCTGGCCCGTTCTGCCCTCACACTCCGGCGTGCCATGCCACTGTCATGTTTTGGGCCTTGAGTGTCAAACTGTCCTGCCTGCTCTACCCAGGGTGCATGGCCAACTCTTAGGTGGGACTATTTTACTTCCTTGTGTCAAACATTGTCCCTAATCCCAGCACCCCCTTTCTAGTCCACATCATGGCTAGGAGAACAATCACAAACTAAATGAATTCTCCCCTTAAAGGATGAATTTTCAGGAAAAGCCCCATGAGTCCTGGAGCACTTGTTTCCCCAAAATGACTTGGACGTAAGCCAGAAGTTGATTGATACCCTGTCAAGTTATGGAAAATATTTTGTTTCTTTTTTTAAAAAAAGAGAAACAAATTGTGTTCATAATTTATGTGTTATTTTGTAGCTTTCTCCTGGCAATTACAACATATCATTGGCATTTTCTTATGTCATTAAATGTCAGTTTTAATGACTATAGGCCACTGCACTGAATTATAGTACCGCAATTGATTTATCCAAAGTATTATTGTAGGATGTTTAGAATGACCAAATCTTAATGCAATTCATTAATTTATTTGCCAAACAATCCAGGAAGCATCAGCTATGTACCAGGCCATCTTGCTATGAATAAGACAGTCTTGGTCCTGAAGAGGTTCCAGTCTTGGAGCGCGATCTTGCGATCCATGGAGTAGGGCAACAAGAACCCACAAGATGGACAGTGGGTGCTCGCCCTAAAGCCTATCACCCTTGCTCTCACCCCAAGGCGTTCAGTCCCTAGGCAGACCTACTGGAAGGAGGCACTCACTGGGCCAGGTGCTGGCAAAGCCTTGTCTCTCCTTTGAGAGTGTTTCTCTATCCCTCGCATGTCAGTTGCACCCAAGAGATTTTTTTCTTTTGTCTTTTTGGGACACGGTGTCACTATGCTGCTCAGGCTGGCCTCAAGCTCACTCTGTATCCCAGGCTGATCTTGAACTCACAATGATGCTTCTGCCTCAGCATCCCAAGTGTTGGGATTACAGGTCTGCACCACCACACCAAGCCCCTGAAAATTTTTTAGGGTATAGTACCAGGGATAATCAGCCCCAATGGTGAATGGTGCTGGGCACTGGTGTACTGGTAAGTATGCAGCAGTCAGCGGTCAGAAGCTGTGCGCATCGTCGTATGTGTACAGAAGTTTACTATCAACTGTGCTGGCACAACGGACTAAAAACAGGCACAGGCTTCTATTGTAAACTCGGGGCCAACAGGTTCTTATGGAAGGCTCGAGGCAAGCCAGAGCTCACCTGCCCCTGTGAATGGTGGAGCAGCACAATCGCTGTCCATGGTCCCTGATGGTTTCACCTACACTCAGCCAGGGGAAGCAATGAGGACCTACCAGAATGTTACTCGCGCACCAGTAGGTAACTTTTGCCTATGTCAGATAAGGGCTTTTGAATATCAGAAGAATGTTTTCTTTCTCTGTTTTGTACTATACACAATATGACAGCTACAGACACGTCAGTCTGTCCAGTTGACTCTGCATGACTAACATTTATCCATTAAATTCTTTTAAAAATGCATTTAGGGCCAGGTCTACAGGGTCTACAGAGTCTCACTATATAGATTGGATTCATAGTGATTCTCATGTTTTCAGTCTCCTAAGTGCTAGGATTACAGGTACCATGCCACCGTGCCCAGTCTCAATTGCCATCTCAGCTCACCCCACGGGCAGGGCCAGCATGGCATGCCAGGGATCGAACCCAAGCCACTGCAGTCTGCCTAGGCAGGTGCTTAAGTCTGCTGAACTGTTAGGCCAGCCCCATTAAATTCTTAAATGTAGATGATCAACAAAGTAACAAGTCAAGTTCTGACTTGGGACATTTGCCTATTCCTGTGGTGTGAATCCTCTGTGGCCGATTTCAGGCTCTGACAGTCTCGATACCACTGAGCCCAAGGCTCGGAGGAGACTACAGTGACACATTGTCAAACTCCCACCAGATGGACACGGTAGAACCAAATGACTTTAGAAACATAAGAAGTAGTCAGATAAAAAGGACCGGATGACTTTTGAGTCTTTTTCATGATTGCTCTATAAAGGTTTATACAGCATGCTCTCTAGCAGAGTCTGTGCAAAACTCATGAACGTTTAACACCAGCTCTCATATGCATGCCTGGAAACCCAGGGCGTGTGCACCCTGCAGTCCAATCCTGGGCCCTGCGCTGGTGAGCAGCTGTAGTTACTCCACTGCCCAAGGAAGAGGACTTAATTTTTAAAAAATCATCTTTTCATATTTATTTACATTTAGAAGAAAACCATATTGGAAGTTCAGTCGCTTAAGCAGACCTTCGAGGTTGTTCCTTTTCTTTCTCAATTAGGATTACATCAGTTGTAGCCCTATAATGGTTTGTTTCCTGGTGACTTTCCTTCATTCTATTCTTTCAAAACTCATGTGCTAACCATAGAAATAAATAAAATAAAGAATAAAACTGATGTGCTTTGAACATTAAGGGCACGGAACATTTTCCTCTCGTGTGGACACAAAAAATAAAACCCATCTTGCTCTTTCCCAATTTACTTGACACGTGCAGACTTCCTGTTCTATTTTTTTTTTTTTACCTTGCCACTGATGCTAAGAGCCAAGCTTACAAGACATGTTGCACTTCTGTCATAGCCACTCATGAATGAGTCTCAGTGTCAGAGAGACCACAGGAGGAGGCAGACCCACAGAAATACCCACACTCGCCTCCACTCAATAGCTGTGACCCAGAAAAGTGGGTTGAGGGTTGCCAAAGAGCCATATGTTTCAGGAGATGCTAGAAGAACATACTGGAGGTAAATTGTTTTAATTCATAATTTTTAATTGACCAAGTTTTGCCCAGAGCAGATTCACCTGAGATTAGAATAAATGCTCTGAGTTTTGGCTGTTAATGTAACTATGTTAAATTCAAAATCATTTTAATATACACAGACTTAAAGAGCTTCCAGAGAAACACAGGACTTGGAAGTGAGCGATTGAAGTTTGGGGTTTTTTTTTTTTTTTTTTGATAATTTTATTGAGAAACAAATAGCAATGAGATAGTTTCAAAACTGATTAGTAGGACAGTTTCAATAATTAATACTTAATTTTTGGGGAGGGAACTCCTACCTCCTTAAGATGATAGTTTTGAAAATTATCCCCTTTTGCGTACTTAGGTTGACACTTAAAATCTTGTTAAGACTGGTACGAAGCCCATAATTTCTAAAAGGTTATAAATATTTTAAAAATAAAATGGTTGCACCCCTTTTCTGTTTTGTTTTTTAAAAATATTTTTTACTTTATTTATCTGGTACACAGTTTGGACTCATAGTGACCGTCCTGTCTCAGCCTCCCCAGTGCTGGGATTGCAGGCAGGTGCCACCATGCTGGATTTGATGGCCAGAACAGTGCATGTGGTACCAGGGTTCGAACCTGGGTCGTGGTGCTGGCCAGGCAGGTGTTCAGACCACCAAGCTATCTCCCCAGCCCTGCAGCTCTTTTATGGATATTCGCTGTGGAATTTACCTGCCACAGTAATTTGAGGCTCATTATTAAGCACTCATATATGGGTATAACCAACCTGCCTACAAAGTCATAATTCTGTGCTGCTGTTTTTTCTATTTGAGCTCACATTTGTGTTCCACTCCCTTCCTCCAAACTTTATCTGAGCATATTATTATATTATTTTCTTCACTTGGCAGGAAAATGCAGATGTAAATAGAAATTTAGACAGTTACAGCTGCCTTTGAACATAGGCTCTGAATTTCAAACTTTTTTCTGAATTATCATTATGACTATTAGATTACAACTGACTATTTATGATAAAGTACAATGTACAATGTACTTTATTATAAATAAAGATAATAAATAAAAATGCACCATCAGAAGTTCACCTCCTAATGAATATGTAGATTTTCTCCCTGTACCATTCACGCATTTATTGGATGCATGTTAATTATTGTGAGAATATACCGAAGGCTAGTGTGAGTTCCTCTTCTATCTTTTGTTTTTATAACTTCTGAGGAAAATGAATACATTCAGAAGGCTGGACGGAGCTGTCCCTCAGGTGCGGCTCAGTCTTCTGAAAAGCCCCAGGTCACGCTCCAGGAGCAGCGCAGGTATCTCCACCTGAAGTGAGTCTGAAGCTCTCTCCAGGCAATCCGATCATCTGCAATTTAGTTGAAAGATATATTCCTCTCAGGAACTGCACATGACAAATTCTTTCAAGCCAAATGTCTTCATGTCTCTCTGCTCCTCATGATTTTCATCAAATCTCGAGACTGGTCAGCGTTCGGGAGATAACAAGGCTGTGGTGGACGCTGCGGGCTGCACCCCGGGTCTTTCTCCTTCTCCTTCGCTGCCTCAAGCATCCCTGGGCTCCCACCCTCCTCCACGTACCAGGCTGTGTCCTCTGCTCACCAGAGCCTGCGTGGCACCACCCAGACCAAGCTGGCCCGGTTCTCAAGCTCTGCTTCCGGTGCTCGGGTGTGCTCACCCCAGCTGAAAGTTCACACTTGGGCTTCAGATCAGGAGACCAGTCCCACCCCCTGCACCGCAATAAGAGCCATGAATGGGTAGACGCGTCTGGACAGAGCGGAGAGCTGGCTCCTGCCACAGGGGAAGCATCCGTCCTGCGGAAGCTGACTTACCCCAAGTCACACTTTTGGAGGCACTGGGGTTCCCAAATTAGACATCAAAGGTTTCCCTGGAAGCTTGTCTTGAATTCAATATCTCCTTGGTTTCCTCTCTATGCATTATGGTGCAGGCCTGTAATCCCCAACATGCTGGGAAGCCGAGACAGGAAGATTGTAAGTTCAACGGACAACTTAGTGACTCAGTGAGACCTTGATTCAAAATAAAAATTGAAAAGAGCTGGGGATGAGGCTTAGTTCAAAGGTCTTGGGTTTAGCCCTGAGGCTCACACCCCACACATGAGCACACACTTCCTTCCAGACGTCATGTGTGTTGTGAAGCCTAGAGAGAAAAAAGTAGCACAAAAACTAGAAATATAAACTCGACAGGTACAATGACTCCGACATTTTCCCTGGGCAGAAAACAAGATTGCAGCTCCTCAAGACAAGCCATGAATGGCTTTGCGGAGCCTCAGAGCCAGAGGCTTGGATGCACGCATCCAAGAATGAGTACAGGTGGGAGGGGGTTGGGTGCTGCTCGAGATCTCAGTGTGCTGGCTGGGACCCTCCTTATGAGGCCCAGGGATGGAGCCTTCTAGTGGGTGCACACCTGGCACTGGCCATGACCAGAGGTCCAAAGGTGTGGGGCCTGGAGACGCAGGTAGAGAAGAAGAGACAGGGTCCACTTGGGGCTTACAGTGGGAACCTGGTGGCATTATTTCCTGTGTTAGCGCAGAGACTGGTGTGAACTCAGGACCCAAGAACAAGGAGAGACAAAGAGGACGGTTGCTGCCTCCAAGGGTGCTGCTGGGCCTGGGGTTAGACACGGGAGCAGAGCCTGTGAGCAGCCCTGCCTGCTGCATGGACCTTCTGGAGTGTGTGGGAACATGGCCACCTGGTGTGAGGCTAGAGATTAGTGCTCTCTGAATGTCCCGCAAATAGAGAGCTCGTGTTGGGGGTCTAGCTGGCTCCAGCCACCCTCACTGGGCCTGGAAATGAGCAAGGAGTGAAGGGGTGGCTGGGTGCGGGAGGTCTGATCCAGAACTGGCCAGGAGAGGGGGAGGGGAAGAGCGCTGACCTCTAAGCCATGGGTGGGGGCCGTGGCTCAGGGGAGCCCTGTCCAGAGCTGGGTTGGTGCAGGGTCTGAACCCCACATCACATCGTGAACTAGAGGTTAACACAGGAAGAGGCAGATCCAGAACAGGACGAGCAGAAACATTTTGGCAGCTTTAAATGGGGCAGGGACAACTCCACAATCTTTCTGAAAGTTCGGTGTACTTCCAGGGTCAGGAGATATGTGCGGGAGATAGCATGGCAAGGACCCTGTGTCCAGCTGCAGCTTGAGAGGTGTCATGGTGGGAATATTTACACCGTGGCAATGGGCAGAGGTGCAGAGCGGGTCCCCTTGTTTTCCTGGGCCTTTGTCAAGCTCATCACAGAGGGCAAGAAGGCACACAGGCGGCAGGGGGCACCGCAGTGCCTGAGTCCTGCGGGCAGGAATTTGGAAGCTAGGATCACACAGCGGAAACAGCAAGAGTTTAAGTGTCAGTAAAGTCTCCCTGGCTGGCATCTAACACTGCTACCCACCTGTGTATAAACTGGCACTTGACGGTCTCCACTTGTGTGAAATGGGGAGAACGATGGCACCCATCTCTCTGTGGGGTGCACCTGGTGAACCAGGAGCTTTAGATGCAGCCTTAGTCTCCACGTGCCTTTCATCCAAGCAGAAGAACACCTGTCTGTTCAACCAGGGTTTCTCAGGCACCTGGGTGGTTCACATGATATTCACAGAAGCCTCCAGGTTATAGGAAGGAGGTGCAGGAGTCAAAGGGCCATTGGTGTGGCCACACAGCCATTGTGTGGCCCCTGAAGGTGATACCTGCTGTCCCCGCTCCTGACACAGGAACGGGGTGGTCACAGCCTGAGTGATGCCCCTTCCTCCTGAGCTGCTCTCTATGGCCTGGAAGTGAGGTTGTGATTTCCTCCACTTCTGCCACGAGGTCTGGCCCACGAGAGCAACTGTGGCCACAGCCCCGCCTGCCCCAAGCCCTGGCTCTGGAGGCTCCAGCTCACCTCTCCCAGAACACTGCCTTCTGCCTGCGGGGGCCTTGGCTCAGGGATCTGACCTCGACCTCGAGATGTTTCTCCTAGCAGGTGCATCTGTGCCTCTGGTCTGACCTGTGCCCCAGGATTCTCTCCTAAGCAGGGAGCTGAGCTGGCTTTGGGAGTAGCTGGCCCCTCATGGATCCAGGGAGAAGCGGGCAGCCTCGCAGGCTGAGGGATGGGGTCCTGGTCGGCACGTGCACTGAAGGTGGAAGCAAGAGGGGAGGCCCACACGGGGAGGCCTGAGAACGGGAAATGAGCTTGACAGTGGGGTCTCCGGCCTCAGGCGTGCCTTCGTGACTGTGGGTCTGGCTGCCTCACGAGAGGCTTGAGCCTCTGGTGTCTTGGGCGCTCCAGAGCTGCCCAGTCTGGGCGTAAATCTTTTGGTAGCATATATAGCATACAATCAGTCTAAGGGTTATGGCTGGAAAGTTTCCTCTTAATGAGGAAACATAGGCTGCAACTACCTATGACGCTCTGGGCCGGGGCCGGGCGAGCCTTAGAAGTCATCTAGTTCAACTACATCACCAAAACAGGTAAACGAACAAAGTGATTTATCATTAAATATCTTTGTGATAACAGAAGGTGGCACTCACAACACCGCAGCAAAACATGAACCATTGCATTTACAGATCTCCACAGTCCCTTCCACTGTCTAGTAAGATATACACTGAGTAGGCGTGGGAAGCCGGGTAGTTATGATCCCCAGTGCATACTCAGTGCTGCAGCCAACGTCTTACAGCTTGACACTTCCTTGTTTCGTCTCTCGGCACAGATGCTGCAGTGATCAGTGTAAATGTGTGCCCACGAGCCAAGTTTCCTAGCTGCTCAGCACACGCTTCTGTTCTGTATTATAAATAACATTAGGAGAAACAATATATACATGATTTTTCCATTTCCCCCTAGTGGTTTCTTTTGGATACATTCCCAGAAGTGGAATTAATGAGAATGCTACACTGTGCATGTGTGTGTGTGTGTGTGTGTATGTGTGTGTGGTGTGTGTGCGTGCATGTGTGTGTGTGTGCGTGTGCGTGTAGGGGTGGCAGACCAGACTTCTAAGCATGTTGGCATCCTCCATTTCTAATGCTTCTGGTCCTCCTGAGTAGGCAACCCCTCCAGGTTTGACAGGAGATGAAATATCCGCCTGGCCTTGCAGACAGAGCTCACCTTGTAAGAAGAGGAAGGACTGAGCCAAGAGGAGCTACTGCATGAGTTCATTACCAACCTGCTGCATCTTACTCATGTCATAGTCATATCTCATATCTATAACTCTCGCGGTGCGTGCGTGCGTGCGTGTGTGTGTGTGCGTGCGTGCGTGCGTGCGTGTGTGTGTGTGTGTGTGTGTGTGTGTGTGTGTGTTGCAATCTACTTATCCCACTTTGGAGATGGAGAAAAAGGCCACACAGCTGCTAAGTGCTAAGCTGCTCTCCACGCCCAGCTCGGCCAGACTCCCCGCTTGTGGTCTGTTCACTGCACAACGCTGTGGCAAAATCAGCTCTGTCTGTTGCTTGGTGTGACGCTGTGACTGCACTGGACCCTTGGGTGATGTGACCTGCGGACACCAGGTCCCAGTGGGCTGTCCCTCTCCAGGATGGCCCTGGGGTGGGCATGCACGGGGCACACGGGGGCACCTGCTCACCGGCCAGCTCACCTGCACTGGCAGATCAGCTCGGGCCTCCTTTCACACAAGCCCTCAACTGAAATTTAAACCAGGGAGATCTGCTCAAGGTCTCCAAGTGAGTTTGCTGAGTAAACTCTGTATTTCCAGTTCATTGTAGCCTCCGCAGCTTTCATGTTCTCTACCTTGTGGCTGACCTTCCTGTCCCAAAAAGAGGCTGAAAATGGCCCTTGCCGCTGGCTTCTTGAAGAAACAAAGTAGTTGAGAATCAACTTGTTGCAGACTCTCACAGAGAAGGAAGGGTGTGTCCAATTCCCGCATCTCGGTGTAGCCAGACCAAGCTGAGACCCCACTTCCACCGTACAGGAAGCCTGGCCCACAGCCTCCCCAGCTCTGAAGTGTCCGTTTCCTCCACACTCAGGCCTGGGGCAGCCCAAGGTCCCTCCGTATATGGAGGTTGTTTTTCTTTATTCGGGCTCCGTTCCCAAAATAGGCGATCAGGAAGGAGTGATACTTTACTCACTGAGGGAAGGGCGGCTTCCAAAAAGGACAGAAGCGTCCTGTAGAGGAGTTGGGGAAAGGGGAGGCAGGGCGACCCTCGGGCCTTCGCCTTCGGGGCTGGGCTTTCAGGTTTGGCACTTGGGGCTCCAAATGTGTTAATCAGCAGCTAGAGGGGGGAGGAGGCATGGAACGCAGGTGCTCAGAGAGGCCTTAGAGGCACTGGGGTTTGGTTCTGCTCTGGAGAGATCTTAGAATTACTTCTTTAAAGAAAGCTAAAGTGAAATTTATAATGACATCCAAACAAACAATTTCGAAGTCTGCCACTCAGCAGCCGTTAGCACCTCAGGCTGCAGAGTGGCTCCCGTGCCCATCTAATTCCGAAATATTTTCATCATGCTAAGGATAAATCCCTGAGCCCCCTGAGTTTCTCCTTACTCTCCCTCCCCTTGCGCTATGGCACCCACCGATCTGTTTTCTGTGTCTACAGTGAGCCATGCTGGCTGTGTCACTGAAGTGGACCTGTGCTGCCCATGACCTGCTCGCTGCCACTTGGCGTGTCCGTGAGGCACATCCCTGCTGTGCCTGCAGCAGTGGCTGCTCGAGGGTCCACTGTACGGATGGATCCCACGTTGCTTAGCTATTCATCCTTCGGAGGGCTTCAGGCTGCCTCCACCCCTCAGCAGTGTGGCTGGAGCTCTATTAACCTGAGTATCTGCCTTTAGTCCTTTTGCACATGTGCTGGATGTGGGCTTGCTGAGTCAGATGGTAATTCTAAATTTAACTTTCTGAGGAGCCACTTCACTGATGTCCACAACGGCTGTGCCGCTCTCAGTCCAACAGGGCACGTGTTTTGCAGGTCATTTTCTTTCATTACGGCCGACTTAGTGCATATGAAGTGCTATTTCATTGTAGCTCGGCTGTGCCTTTCCTTAATGGCCAGTGACGTGGGGCTTCTTTTGTTACATTTGTTGGCCATTTGAACATCTTTGGGGACATATCTATATAAGTCATTGGCCTAGCTATGTTTCCATTGGGTTGGAATTATTTTTTAATGTCGGATTTGTAAAGAGCTTTGAGGACCCTCTGTTGCTGCTCAAATCCTGCACAGGCTGGGGTTGAAGGATGAGAAACCAGAAAGGCACAGCAGCATCCTCAGGGTCCCACAGCGCTGGCTCAGCGGGCCCAGACCTCAGATCTCCCATTTGTTGTCTGTGCAGCCCACACGGCGTATTCCTCCCTGGTGTGCCTGAAGGCAGGTGCTCTCAGGAGAGCTCCCACGCAGTTGGACCGTGGTCTTTCTGATCTGGCTGACTGGACGCACAACTGACGGAAATACAGTAGCACCTTAGAAGCAAGCTGAGAAGTCCAACGTGGTGGTGCACACCTACAGTCCTAATGCTCTGGAAGGCTGTGTTAGGTCTGAGAAGCCCACCGCGTGAAGAAAGACTCCAAGAGACGTCCTCTCATGCAAAAGCAAGGGGATTTTATTTTAGAAGCTGTGCCGGCACAGGGTCACCAGGCAACGGGGCCATGGCGACCCCGAGCCTTTGTTCGCTCAGGATTATATAGCACTAGTGGGCAGGGAAGCAGCAAGCGAGGTATACAGAAGC
>PVKA01027236.1:0-30753 GCA_004027165.1 Ctenomys sociabilis
CTGACCTTGAAAGGCTAGGGCCAAAATGTTGGCGGGCCTTGTGGCTCTTCTATTTCTCCAACTCTGACTTGTGATCTTAGGTTGTTAACCATCCAGAAGAAAAGCTGATTAGTATCCTGCAGCATATGCCATTCACTTTGCCTTATCTGACTCAATTGATTTTACTTGTTGTACATTTCCTTTTGTATTTCTGCTTTTTCTATAAAAAGGGTAATAAAGGAAAAAAGAGATAAGAAATTAAAAAGTCACTGGACTACCCTGCTACAATGCTGTATAAGGATAGATTTTTAAATTACTTCGTAAAAATATGTAACTGTTTATTCATATTTTTAATTTTTTAATTCTTTTTCCATATTCAGTAGAGACTTAAAGTTTAGCATATCAATACTTGATGGAAAATACATGCTCCATCTTATGCCTAAGATGTTTGATATTCAGATAGATAGTGAGGTTAAACCCACCTGCACATGCTGTAAGTCAACAATAAGCTTCTCTTCTGGAGGGTTAACAATCTAAATTTGCAGACCAAAAATTAGAGAAAAAAAGGGCTTCAAGGACAGCCAACATTTTGGCCCTAGCCTGTCAAAGTCATTGAGGAGACAGGACATAGAAGAAACTATACTGTAATTCCTATAATTCAGTTGTATCCCAAATTTTCTGATCAAGGAGATTATGGGGCCACAGAGGAAAGTGATTGATGATGTAGAGTGTGCCTAAAGAGAGTCACATGGAGAGAAAATATTCTCTCAGGCTTTCACAGAGAGCAAATTAGTCAAGCAATGGCCGTGACTCATCCACATGGCTGACACTGGCAAAAGATCTACAAAGTGCGGTGCAAGATTTCAAGGTAAGTCCCAAGGAGGCTTGACTGACCTTGTGAGATACAATAGTTGCATTTTTTGTTGTATACATCTTGTTTTATCTTGGTCTTAACCATCCAGCAGAAAAGTATAGAAACGAGGTATGAAAAGTGAAGCCATATTAATATGCTGAGCTGTGGAGGCTCAACTCATCAGATTCAGACATTGCTAGTTCTGTGGATAACCCACTACTCTTGTGGACTACTGGACTATATTGAAATATTTTGCTGAATTCATGCATATACAATATTTGGATGGCAATGGAATACCAATCTCTGACAAAACTAAAGAAAAAAAGGTGATATAAATGAGGGACCATTTTGTATCTGCATATACAAAGTAGTTAGGATAGATTTATAGTTACTTTCTCTTAATTCAATAAGAAGAAAGATTTGTACCAATAGTGTTTGGACAGGATATTATGTCTGCATCCTGTGCTATGAATGACTAGTACGAAGACTACAATATTCAACCTATTAATTGTTGTAACTCTCCTACCAAACTGTTTTGAAGCTGTATCATTGCAATTTTTTCTCAATAAAATTAAGTAAAATAAAATTAAAAATAAAAGGTACAAGTAAAATTAATTAAAAAGTAAAATAAAAAAAAAATCCATGAATGCCTGTGAAAACTGCCACCAGTATTGGTTTTCAAGTTACAAGTAAATTCTAAGTAAGACAATTCATTGATCTTCATATCAATAGCTGTATTTTAATTTTACATTCAGTAACTTGAAAAACAATCATGTGCTGGGTTATAGCCTCTCAAGATCCCATGATCATTTGATTATTGCTGACCCCCCTCTTGGTAGATTTGTAGTGACGAGTTCTATACCTTATGTTACTTAAGATCAAGCATATACCACTGTCAAACATATGGGAGGAAAATAACAACATGTACACTAGGTCTTCTGAGAAAATATTTATTTTAGAAACTCACAGGAACAAAGACAATAGCAACTAGCTTCTCCTTTGTGGCCCTTTGAATTCTTCATCAGCACAGATGGATTTTCTAGTTCTCAACTCTGGACTTTCAGGAGTTACCCCAGGCTTTACACTTTCGGACTTTCACTGAATGACTAGAGAAATTTCAGTCCTTTTTCTGACATGATCAACGAGGCTCAGGTCTAATAAGACAGGCCACCGGCCTCCAAATCCCTGTTTCAAACACTGAAGTATAAAATCTGATAGGTTCAGCTCATGCAAAAATTCTGCCCAGGCATCGTGGCAGCGACCAACATGTGGCAGGGGCCCAAACGCAGCAGCCCATAGTCCACCTCCTTTTGCTTCTCCTCTTCTTTTATTGCGCATGCCAGTATTCCCTCAATCAGCTCCTGACAGGTCATCCTGTTGGTCCAAATAACATCCCACGATGTCACTCAGCACATCCCTAACTCTGGCCTAACCTAATGCTATTAACATCTGGACATCCCTTTGTCTCAGGTGAGAAGGATTCAGACTCTTCTTCGCTGAGTAGCCTTCCTGCACGGGGCAGTAAGGACCTCTCTTATTTTCCTCCTGCTTTTCATTTGCACCAAAGAAAAATCCGTAGGAAACCTATCACCTGTGTTCACTACTTTTGCATCCTGCCAGCTTTGATTTTTGGAAAGATGTTGAAAAGAGACATTTCCACAATGATTTGGGGTGGTACAGTCTTCATAGAATCAAACTTGTGTCCTTAAAACTGACCCTTTAAGCAAGAAAACTGGGTACCTCTCTTCACAATCATGGAGCCTTTGAGGAATGCTAAACAGAAAACTGAGAGAGCATTGCAGAATTTCTATGGTAAATTTTGTTTTATGGTTGCACTTTCTTTTGAAGGCTCTGTGGTAGAATACAAAGGTGCCAGTATTACTGCATCCAAAGCAGTCACCTGGCCTATTATCTCCCAGATGTGCAAATCAAGTATGATATTAAAGGGCTCCATCCCATCTCACCGTAAGAAACCCCAGTTATCTACACACCACTAGTGCCCTGTAGGCTGCTCCACTCTTATTGACACAGATGCCTAATGTTAATTATAGTAATCACATGCATCTCCATCTTGGTGATTGACTGGGTTCTGTCACACCAGGAATTTCTTGTGTCCATTGAAATCAGGAAGTTATTGCAACTGCAGCTCTAAGTCATGAACAGCTGTGACATGATGGCACTGTTCACAGAAATATAGTTACCAAATGGTGGTGAATGCTGCCTTCACAGCTTTCTCTGATCAAAGTAAGATGGGACAAAATACGGCCACACATGTTAAACTTCCTCCACGATGATTTATCTACCAATATCTTTGAGTTCCTCCACTGATACAATTCTGAAAAATTTCTGGTGTCTCAGTTTGAATTAAGGAACCACATGTGATAATCTTTTAGCAACTCAACCATACAATTATCATTATTTCCAGCTGCTAAAGTCATGTTGAATTCAGAGTTCTGACATTTGTGTAGATAAATTCAGCTCTACGTAAAACTATGTCTCTCTCCCTTGCTCTAGCAAACTGAGATAAATTCCCCAGATTTTTGCTGATATGGATTAGAAAATTCTGCCAATTCTTTTTGTGTAAATCATATCCTTTAAGTATTGACTTTGTAATTTCTCTTCCAATACTCTGGTCATATTCCCAGAATCTAATTTATTATAGATGTGAATAAAATATAAGGTGGACTTCTCATTGAAACAAAATAACCTCCAACAGTGAGAGTCTGAATCTTTCATAAGGTACAAGGGCCTCGGAGTAGAAGGGGTTCCTTTAGCTAATATGGGAAGTTCTTTAGGATTAGGCACCTGGATTACTTTTAATCCTTGAAAACTCCATCTCAATTGTAGCCAGAAGCTGCATTGTTAACCCAAAGTTTCTACAAGATCTTTCATAAATTTGTAAAGTCAACTGATATGGACATCTCTGACCTGCAGAAATATAGAATATATTTGCTTTTCAGCTACTTTACCTCTGCAAGCCAAAAATAAGAGAACGACTTCTTGGAAGTCAGAGTAAGTTCCTGGGATTCACTGCTTTCTTCCTTTAATCTGCTCAGCATTCATAGAATAGGTGTCCATTCAACGATATTGATGCTATTTCTTGGCAATGGCAATTCAGTCTCTCAAAACTTACCTTTAATGGATATCTCAAAAGATATAACTTAGCTGCTCACCATAGCAGGACTGAGGCAGGATAGCAACAATCCCATATCCTGATACTGTCCAGATGCTACTTGTCTTCAACCTCAGATGACTGAATAATCTGCATCACATTCCTTCCAGTTGCCTAAAGTCTAGGGACTACAATTACTTGTAACAGCAGCTTACTGTCCACTAAAACATGTATCCTGACAAAACTGGGACTTCTGTAGGTCATATAATTTCATACAAAAGGCAATCTGCAGACAGTACAAGCTTCAAAATCCTTGCACCCTACAAAGCAGGTATGCTAACAAAGTTACAGAGTATTTCTGTCTTTTCTCTCTGCCTTACAAGGTCCTGAATTTATCCTAAGGCTACTTCATGCTGAAGTTCTGCAGGAAGCACACCCATAGCAATAAATGCATGTAAGATGGGAGAAGCAAAGTCATTTTCCTTGGCTGTCTGCTATGAGCTAGGGAGAACTCGAGCAGGAGCCTCTAACAGAATTTCCTTGCATCTCAGATGAATGTGTTAAGTACTTTGTTTGCATTTACAGCTTTAGATTCTGCTTTAAAATTATCTGTTATAGTTGAACCAGTACTCTGTAGTAAAAATCTCTGCTTGTTTCCTCTGGATTTTGATTTTGTTACTACCATGCATAAAGACAGGCACTTGAATTCATAATTATTTTCACTATGGTATTCTTAGTGTCCCTGGATATTTAGTAACTATAAGTGAATGAATGACAACCATTATTATTTCAAGAATCTTCCTTGTGTCATCTAGAAGTGGCTAGGGATGGATCACCATAAAGGACACCTGTTAATATCTTGATTTTTAAAATATAAAATGTTCTTTATATTATCAAAGACACATGATCCTGATAATTATTCATTGTGTCTTAGTTACTTTTCACTCATTGCTGGGACAAATACCCAACAGCAAAATGAAGGAAGAAAAGGTTTATTTAGCTCACAGTTGCTGGTGGGTTCAGTCCATCTTCCACTGGCTCTCAGGTAAATAACAGCAGTTCATGGAGAATGGAGCTACTCCAAAGTGGCATGGCTGTGAAGGACAAGCTCCTCTGAAGACTGGGACTTCTCCATGGAAGTGGGGCAGGGTGGCAGGAAATCCAGCAGGGTTGCAAGAAGCCTTCCTCAATTTCTGGGCCCTGCCCACCTGCAGGGCTGGGCCCCCAAGCTGAGAACTGCTCAGCTGATTTAGCCAAGTTGAAACAATGTACCAACCAACACCACTGACATATTTTTTTAGGTTTACTTTCCTTTGTTTGTGTGGACTGAGTGATCTCTTGGTAGCCAAGGGCTGAATGTAGAGGAAAGGTCAGCAAATAAGCCTGTTTTTTATTCTAGATGTGTTTACTCAGCCTGGTCTATACAAGTGAAGTCATCCTGGCGCTCATGTTTTCAGCAATGTGAAGTTGATTGTATACACAAGCCCTCTTCAGATACAGGCTGTGAGAATATACAAATCCCAGGATTCCTGCTTTGGCTAGCCATGCTTTCTCCTTAAAAGGCCTTGTGACAACGTGCTTACTTGTGGTAGTCTGGGAAACTTAATCCTTTCTCATTAGTGCCACTTTGTGGCAAAGTAGAACTCTGGTGAGTTTTGTTAAATCTTGAGGACGTATTGACTTTCTCCTGTGCAAGTTGGAGCTAAATACTCCTGCATCAAGGAAGGCATACTGCTTATTCCTTTTCCAAAGCCCCAACCAGACTCTTAGAACTCACAGGGCAGCAAAGCACAAAGCCCCGCCTACCACGTGAAAAATCAGGAGAGCGCGTGTCCTTCACAGGTAAGTCACTGCCTTTAAGAAAAGCGGTTTCCGTTAGTGGCCCAGAATTTGAGCAACTCTAAATCCCACCTATTTTCTTGGGAAAAGATGAGAGGAGAGGAAAAAGAGGATTTGCCAAAGCCAGCACAGCTGAGCTGAGGAGAGCCAAGCCTTCAACGATTCCAGTTCAAAGGCTTAAATTACTGAGTACAAGGTTTATCGAGTCTCTTTCCATATATTTGTGTGCCCAGAACAAGGACGAGCAGCTTATGGGCTGGTTGATTTCAGGATCAGCCATACAATTGAAAATACAAGGAAATCTGCCTTTCTATTTGGTGTCAGACTTAACAGGAGACCTAATAACACTCTCCTATTAAAATGCATATGTTTGTTCATAGTTGGAAATAGAGTGACATAGCTTAAGAAAAAAATTAAATGACACGTAGTTTATTTCCTCCTTCTGAGAGAATACTCAGAAAACTAAAAACATCACTTCTTAAAGTTCATCAGAGACTAGAAAACCTTAGTCTCAAAGTTTAGTCAGAAATATACTGAGATTAAAACGTAAAGGTGATTCATTGATTAGGGAAGTGTCTCAGGAAGAAATGACAAAGTGTGGACAGATGCAACAGCAGAGAGAAGGGAGCTAACGTGCTGTGTGTTACGAGAAGGTTATAACCTTGGACCTCAGGAAGACAGAATAGGAACGCACAGAAGTACACAGCGGAGACACTGCTGGGGTATGTGTTCACAGCTCCTACCCCATCACTCCCCGAAGTCAGCTCCTGGGACATCTACCTGTCAGGGCCAATTCCCAAAGAAGCTCTTTAACAGAGATTCTCAGAAAACTCTGGAAAGAAAGCTTCAGCCTGCTTCGGGAAGGTACTGCCCCACACATGGGAGGGAGCAGCAGCTCCTTGTGCAGTGCATGAACTAACTTTCGGTACACATAATTCGGGTTAACACTGTGACAGGACAGCATCTTCCTAAAATCTAACTGGAGTCCTTTTTGTTACCTTGTGAAATTTTTTGATACTTTTATGATTACAAAGTAAAATTTACAATCTTCATTAATGGAAATAAAACATTTCTATAGATACAGTTGCAGAACATACAAATTCGACCCTCGACATTCATTGAAACATGCATAATAATGAGCATGCTTATCTTGAACCTGTATTATTTTTTTATTTGTTGGTGATGACACATTTCTACAGCCTTTCCTGAAAAGGAAGTGTTAGAAAAATCAATTCAAAGTTTATTCTCTCCTAGATATTATTTCAGGGGCTTAGATCAGTTAAATCTCTAAAGCAGTGCTCATAGTAATTGTGTTTACACCACAGGCGTGATTATTATGCCTTGTTTGTGAATAAACAAAACAATTCATTTGGCCCTGATTATAGTAGCCACATGGGCAGGGTAGTCTCAGAACCCACATCTTAACCTCTTAAGCCAGTGACAAGTATATTGCTACATATTCCTGTGCAACTGGCATTTGCTCATTCTCTTCTTCTGAACCCCATTTCTATCATTTAGACTTCCTCTAAATGTAGGCTGCATCCTTTGCTGTAACTGTGAAAATTCAGCCCTGTACTGATTGTATTGTTGCATCTTGTGGACAGTAGTTGACTTCCAAGTGGTCATTTTGATCTGGAGCTTATATATTTTAGTGTTAATATCCAGTCTTTTTAGCTGATTTTGTGTTTTTTTAACATAAAGCATTAGGTTTTCCTGTCCTAGGATAATAAAAAAGATTAGCGAAAGGATTAGAGATTTTCTCTCTCTCTCTCTGTGTCTCTCTCCCTCTGTATATATGTGGTGGTCAATGCATGCTGCTGATATCCCTGCCCATTTTATTTAGATTTTAGGAGGGTAGAAGGTTTACCAAATTGTTATTAGTTCTTACAGATAAATCCCCAGGATTATAAATGGTTTAAGAGATTTATGAGAGATAGTAACTATAACAGATCCCCATATCCAAAAGAAAATAGTTGATATAACAAGTAATAACATGACACAAATTTTTTGAACTATTGTACAGAAAAATGATATAATCAACAAGATATATAAAACCACTGATCAGGGAACAGACTTATTATAGTTTTAACATTTTATTAATTTTCTTTTGATCCTGTTATTTGCACTATATTGAAAACCAATGCCTAATGTTTGTAAATCAAGTTTAACTCAAAATACATATGACAGTATGTATTTTTAATTCTTATAACAAAATACGTGAACATTTGGAGAAATACTAAATATTTTCACATTTCAAAATCTTTTTGGAGAGATGCTTCTGAAATATTTTACATTTAAAAATAATATTGGGCCAGGGAGATGGCTCAGTGGAATAAGTGCTACCCTGGCAAGCATGAGGGCCTGAGTTCAATCCTGGTTCCACACACACAAAAAAAGTACCAAATTCCTTTTGCTTCTAAATGTTTGAGTTATTTTCATTTTTAAAATGAACATTGAAATCATCACTTCTTTTCCTTGTACCTTTTTAAAATGTAGTAAAAATATTTGAAGAATTTCTGGTTGCACAAAAGAACATACAGGAAATTTGGGAAGATGGCTCAGTGGCATAAGTGCCTGCCTGGCAAGTTCAAGGGCCTGAGTTTTATTTTTATTTTTAAAATCATTTATTTATTTATTTATGTATTACAGAGAGTCTCTTGCTATGCAGGTCAGATGTCTAGTGAGTGATCTTCCTGTCCCACCTGCCCTAGCGCTGGGTTGCAGGCACACACCACCACGCCTGGTTTCAGTCTCTGGTACAGTATATGAATATAGGACCTGGGTCTTTGCACTTTCCAGGCAGGCGCTTAGACCTCCAAGCTATCTCCTAGCCCAAGGTTGAGTTTCATGCCTTGTACTAAAATAAATTAAATTAAATAATAAATAAAATATAAAAGAGCATAGACATAATATTTTATCTTTTTTGGCTATTTTCTAAGTGTAACTAGAATCAAAGTTGAACTCATTATACAGAAGCTAATGTGCCAGAAGAAATAGTTGTGTAATGGGGGAAAAGTCAAATAGAATATTAAAATATTGTGAAAACCACATTTTCCTAATGAAGAAGCCAGTCAATTTAGCTTAGAAATTTGGGTGAAACATTTTAGTGCTTTATTCCACTTTGATTTAGCCTATGTAAGGAAACTTAACTCTATACATAAAGGTGACTGATATTGATTATAACCAATAGACAAGTTTACAGATTGTTTATTTTTTGGCACAACTGTCTTCAGCATAGTTTAATTTTTCTAAATTTCTAGCAGTTCTTCAGCTGCTCAGTCATAATTGATAATTATCATTTGTGATATATTTTTGCTTTAATTTTAGTAAATCCATACACTATTTTGCATCTTAATTTTGTGACTCAGTGGGACAATTTTAAGCATTTAAAATGTTAAAATCCTTTTAAAATATTAGCCTTAGTGGTTGTTTTTCTGAGACAGGCAAAATCTATAAGAAGAGTTGGGGCCACCAAGAATATCTCCAAATCTGACATTCAGGAAGTCCAGCAATGCTGGCTCAGCACATCTGGATGTGAGCAGGAAGCTCTACTTCCTAGTGCTTCACAGCCATAGATAAATCTGCAAGTCACTAACCAAACGGAAATTTTTCTGGGGTCATCTTTGTCACAAGGCAACTCAGTGTGATGACATGACAGGTTGTATAACTCTGACAAGCAAAGAACTCACGTCTGTAGAAGGAAGGCAAATGCACACCATAACCATTCCTCCCCCCACTTTGATCATCCTGTGAATACCGTGGTCTGTGTCTCACACGCTACTTAGATTCTTTGTATACCCAGAAGACAAGAAGGCATTTTGCAATATTAAATCTTGTTCATGGAAAACATCAAAATTTTGGTAATTGATTTAGAATATGATAACATGTGGAGAAAAGGCTAACTTTCCCTCTTGGTAATTGTTCTCAATAACAATAAGTTGGCTCATCTACTTACATCATGTAACCTTTGCAGGTATATTATCATTCAGATTTGCCTCCAATTAGCTAACATTTATTTTAGTTAGTTTTATATTTTTCTTCAGTGGAACATAACTTTTTAAAAATCTTTTCTTCTTTTGGGGTTTATTATTTTGTAAGACATCACGTAGTGGCTATTCCAAAGCCAAAATAAAAAATCAAAAATATTCAAACAATCCTCTCGCTCAACTCACACCCTCACTTCTCTACATTTTTCCTCCCTATGTAAGTATTTTTACTAGCTTTTGTATTGATCTGCCATTGTTTCTTGCTGACAATATAAGTAAACAGACAGACAGACAGACAGACACACACACACACACACACACACACACACGTATCTCTACAGATATACACCACTTGACTCTATTACAAACAATATCCTGAGTACTGCTTTTTGTAACTTGATGTATCCTGAAATTACATATGGCTAAGGACGAAGCTATTCTTTATCCCATTTCACAACAGCATAGTACACCGTTGATCCACCATAACCCACTGAGCAGGTCGCACGTTGGAGTTGCTTCTTGTACTTTGGCCTTACAAGTAATACTGCACAGGAATACCCTGCATATATACCAATTTCTATTAATTTTCTATCATCTTATGCAATTTATTTTACAGGATAAATCACAGCTACAATTTGCATGTAATCCAGGCAATTTGGAACGCATCTGTTAGAGAGATTTTAACCAACCAAGTGGTACTGAAACTAGCTATTTTGCACTCAGCCTCAGAGGACCTACCTGGGATGAGAAAAGTACAAGAAGCAAACCAAGTGCAGAAGAGTCACCGAGATGCTGCGTGGCACCCCTTGCGAGATCATCAAGTGTGTTGTCAGTAGCCGGTGGAGCACTCTGGAGAACTAATCAGCATTAAACAATGATGAGGACAGCACGTGCCGGAAAGCCGCCCACCTCTTACCTACCACTGGGAAAGTTTCTCAGATACACTGAAAGCTATGCGAGAGGAATGTGCTTTGGAAAGGTACTAGGGATTTTTAAAAACACATTTTGACTCGAGAAGCCTCGTGCTGCTCCACAGTGGAGGAATGTTGGGCTCCGCTGCTATTCAATATAGTTCTGGAATCATTACCAACAGGCATTATAAAAGAGGGAGAAATAAAAGGAATAAGAATACGTAAAGAAGTAGTTAAATTATCACTATTTGCAGATGACATGATACCTTACTTGGAAAACCCAAAAAATTTCATCAAGAAGCTACTAGAATTGATACAGAAATTCAGTAGCATAGCAGGATACAAAGTCAATACTAAAAATTCAATAGCATTCCTCTACACAGATAACAAACACAATGAGATGGAAACAATAGAAACAATACCTTTCACAATAGGACCACGGAAAATGAAATGCCTTGGGATTCATTTAACCAAGGAAGTCCAAGACCTTTTCACAGAAAATTACAACACCCTAAGAAAAGAGATTACAGAGGATTTCAAAAAATGGAAAGATATTCCCTGCTCCTGGATAGGAAGAACCAAATTCATGAAGATGGCCATACTCCCAAAATTGCTGTACAGATTTAATTCAATCCCTATCAAACTGCCACCAACATACCTCCCAGACCAAAAGAAATCATTCCTAAAATTTATTTGGAATCATAAAAGACCTAGAATAGCAAAGGCAATATTGGCCAATAAAAAAAAGGCAAGAGGCATCACAATTTCTGACATGAAATTATACTACAGAGCCACTGTGATAAAGTCAACATAGTATTGGCAACAAAACAGACCTGAGGATCAATGGAATAGATTAGAAGATGCAGAGGCCTCTGCATCAAACACACTCAGCCACCTGATCTTCAACAAAGGGGCCAACCAAGCTTACTGGAAGAAAGCCTCTTTAACAAATGGTACTGGAAAAATTGGCTTTGTACTAGCTGAAAACTAAAACTTGACCCAGCTCTATCACCATGCACTAAGCTAAAGTAAAAATGTATTAAGAATCTAAACATTAAAACAGAAACAGTCCATCTCCTGGAAGAGAAAGTATGAGGAACTCTTGAAGACATAGGGTAAAGAGTTCATGAACAAACGTATATTCACATGGGAAACACTTGAAAGAATCAACATCTGGTATCAACTCTTCTTGAGGAGTTTCTACACAATAAAAGAAATTGCCAACAAAGTGAAAAGAGACAACCCACAAATTTTGAAAAAATCCTAACTAATAAGCAATCAGACAAAGGTCTCCCTCTAGAATATATAAAGAACTAAGATATAACAGGGCCCTCAAATTTAAAGACCCCTTTCAGAAATGGGCATCTGAGATGAATAAACACTTCTCAGAGGATGAAATTTAAAAAATGAATAAATATATGAAAAAATGCTCCACATCACTAGCCATCTGTGAAATGCAAATTAAAACAACACTGAGATATCATCTCACTCCAGAAAGAATGGCTATTATATGGAAAACAAACAACAAGAAATGTTGGACAGGTTGTGGGAAAAAGGGAACACTTCTCCACTGCTGGAGGAGGGAATTTAGACTGGTACCACCATTGTGGAGGTCAGTGTGGAGACTTCTCAAAAGATTAGGACTGGAAATCCCATTCAAGCCAGCTATCCCCTACTGGGAATTTTCCCAGTGGGACTGAAAACATTGTAACATAGTGATATATGTGTACCTATGTTTATAGCAGCACAATGTGTTATAGCAAAATCTTGGAAACAACCAAGATGTCCATCACATGAGGAATGGTTGAAAAAGATGTGGTAATTCTATATAATGGAGTATTACTCAGCTGTTAAGAATGGTAAGTTTGAAGCATTTATACTGAAGTGGATGCCACTTGAACATATACTCATAGTGAAATAAACCAGACCTATATGTGTGAATATCATATAGTCTCCCTAGTATAAGAAATCAAAAGAAGAAATACAAATAAAAATGCACAACAACTAAAAAGAATTTAGTCAGATAGTTAGGGCAAACTTAATGGCATATGCTGCAGGGTACTAATCAGCTTTTCTTCTGGATGATTAACAACCTATGTTCACAGATCAAATTTGGAGAAATAGAAGAGCCACAAGGCGAGCCAACATTTTGGCCCTAGCCTTTCAAGGTCGGCGAAGACTCAGGACATAGGAGAACCTGTACTGCAACATCATGAAACTGAGTCATGACCCAAATTTTCTGATCAAGGAGATTATGGGGCCACAGAGGAAAGAGACTGATAACATATAGTGTGCCTGGAGAGAGTCATATGGAGAGAAAAGTTTCTTACAGGCTCTCACAGAGAGCAACCTGGTCAAGCAGTGGCCGTGACTCATCCACATGGCTGACACAGACAAAGGATCTACAGAGTGAGGTGCAGGATTTCAAGATAAACCCTGAGGGGACTTCATTGACCTCATCAGAAACAAAGGCTACATTTTTTGGTATATAGTTCTTATTATATCTCGGTCTTAACCATCCAACAGAAAAGTATAAAAATGAGGTATATAACATGGGGCCATAATAATAAGTTGAGCTGTAAATGGCTATAGTTAACAACTTCTTCAGATAACTTACTATTATTGTGGAATGGTGGACTCTGTTGGATTGTGTAGCTGGGTTCAGTCACCTAAAATGGTTTAATGACAATGCAATGCCCATCTTTCACAGGTCTAGACAACAAAAGGGGGATACAAAGGAAGAACCATGATGTGTTTGTATAAACAGTACAGTTAGGATAAATATGCTGTTCTTCTGCATAATTCTTTGAGAAGCAAGATTTGCACTAATATTGGTTGGACAAGATATTATGTCGCCCTCTAGTACTATGGACAACCACTAAGAAGATAAGAAAGTAGAAAGTATTAATTATTGAAACTGTGATATAATTCAGCTATAAAGCAATAAGATAAGTATACAGCTACACTCTCTTAGTTCACTGATTAGAGACATCTGCTGTAATAATGTCTGTAAGTATAATATCATGTATGCACCTTGTACGATACCAAAACATTACAAAAACAGTTTACAATGTATTAATTATCGAATCTGTCCTGTTAATTTGTCTTGAAACTGTCTCATTGCTATTGTTCTTCAATAAAATTTTTTAAAGAAAATAAAAACAGAGTATGAGAAGAAACTGTTCTTCATCACATTTCATTTTTACTCAGTACCTCATAAAATACTGTCCAAGTTGAATGACATGAGCCCAGACAGCTCCAATCTTGGTGCCCTACAAGAATCAAGCATTTGATCTCATTTAAGGTTTCAAAAGAAGTTAAGGCACAGAGATTGAATAATGTTAAGCTATGGTATTTAATAGTTTAGTATTAAAAAAAAAAACCTAGGAGTCACTGTAAATTGTCCTCACTGTTCCACATCTCTACTTCTTTTATTTTTAGTGTTTCAGTTGTTACTCAGTGAAACATACTCTTGTTAGAATGAAAACATAATATTAAAGGAACTGTGGAACTACAAAAAACAATACATAAATTCAACTTGTAGAGGAGTCCATCAACGCACACTTCCTTGAATCAGTACAGTAGAAAAGTTTTGAGTGTTGGCTCTGAAGCTTTAGTGGTTGAGTGTACAAATCACAGTCTGTGTGGCCTTCAGCAAGGCGTTCAATGTTTTATTGTCTCAGATTTTTCCTCTGTACAATGAAAATTCTGTAATAGTAGCTACCTAGTGCTCATTACAGCCACTACACAGCTAAACCCTGGTTCTGAGCACATAGAAAATGCTCAATAAAATTCTAGCTATTGTGACGTCTAAATTATTTTTATACTTACATCTACATGAATGAAAAGATGATAGAGTCAACTATAGACTTTATAACATCTCAATTCTCAGCATACAATAGTGGAAACAGTCTTGATACTGAGGTAGGTACAGAAATGTGTATAGACAAAGCCCAAAATTTCCTCAGGAAGTAGAACCAAATCACAGTAGACTAAAAAAAAAGGTCAAGCTTTATGTAGTGTCCTAAATTATCTATACACAAGATAAACAAAATTATTTTGAGCTATAAAATTGTCTTAAAAATGCTTATAAGTAACAGGATTCAAAAATGGTAAGAGGGCTCGGGATGTAACTTATTGGTCGAGCACTTGTCTAGTATGTTTAAGCCCTAGGTTCAATCCCCAGCAATGAGAAACAAAATGAAACAAGAAACTAGTAGCATCTTTTCGGTCTTCCTACTCCCTTCCAGAAACTTAATTTAAGCTTCACTATTACATCTTTCGGTATCAGTCCATTTATGATTATTCTGCTTACAGCAATGCAGTAGAGATTCCCTTCTGGTTAACTGCCTGTTCTAAATTGAAAGACCTGTGAAGGTGGGACATTTCACTTTATTCATCACCGCCTTCTTCATCCTTGTCACTGTAGTCAATTATTGAATTGATGGTTTGGGTATCAATCAGTTAAATACACAACCTACTAGATGAAACCTTTTTTCCCTTTGAACTATAGCTGAAGACATACAAGCACATGCCAGTCTTACTAAGAGTGCTGCACATACATGCAAATGCACAAAACCTTACATAAAATACCCTCCCCTAGTGCAGGTGCCATTACCTACTATTAGTCTCTACATCAGAAATGGAGGCCAAGGGAACAAGAGAGTGGTTGGGTTGGAGGTGAAGGTGCTGTGTGTATGCCTCCCTTTTCTAGGTGATAATAAAATTACTAAGAATGGACACTTGCTACCACAAAAGACTAAGGAAACTTAGTCTCCTGGATATATTTCTTTTATTAATCTCCAACTTAATTAAAGTCAGCATCATCTCCGATATTTAAACTTTATGATTTTGTGGAGATTCAATGAATTTATCATGTACATTTAAAGTAATACATGTACTGCTTTTATTGAATGAATTGCTTAATAGCACTTATACCAAGTTTATAGAATTATTTATATCCTCTGTATTTTTCTTGATTTTGTATCTATATATTCTATTATTAAATAAAAAAAATTCTCAAAATCTCTGGTTATGATTGTTGATTGTTGATTTTCTTCTCTTTAACTCTATTTATTATCACTTTATGTATATCCATTGTTAATCACACACCCAATTAGGAGGATTACTTTTTAATTGGTTGACATTTTGACATTTATGAAATGTTCCCCAATACGAAATGCCCCTCACTATACCTGGCAATGCTCTGTATCCTGAAGTCTATTATTTCTGCTACTAATAAAGTGAAAAAGAAGAGAACATGGAGAAAATGGATACAAAGCTTTTGTAAGTAAAGAGAGGAGAGGTTGAAGGGAAAAGGAATTGAGAAAAAAAGAAAAATCAAGATATATCACATACAGATACAAAAATCCCTACAATCAATGTAATCATTTTATATATCTAAAATGTACCAAGAAAATTAGCATAGAAAATAATCATTTCTTCATGAATAGTGTGTTACTTAACTTAAGTTGTAACATATATTGAAGACTTTTGTACAGGTGAAATATTTTTTCTCATTTGAGGCTTTTTTCCTAGTCTACAAACTCCTACATTTATTTTCTATTTATATTATGTCTTTAAGAATGAGGAATGGAGTGATGCCAGATCTGGCAAAGAAGGAAAAGCACTATCCAGGCATGGGGTCAGATTTGAGGCTCTACCTGCAGGCTACAGCTAGAGAGGAGTTAGGAGATTCGGGACATGCAAATTCTCTGTGAGAGCTCAGCATGAAGTTTCAGGCATTAAGCCAATAGCAGTGCTGGGGAGGGTCCAGAGATTGAAGCTGGCTAGGGGGCTCCATGCAACAACTTCCGCTCCAGTATCCTCCTAGAGGAGGAAGTTGCAACTTTTTGTGGAAAAGGGCCAGATAGTAAATGCTTTAATTTGATCTGTTGACTGTGCCTTGTAAGGCCTAGTTGTCTATCTCCTAACACCTAGAGCAGCTCTTGCATGAGTTTTGGGTCTTGGCTGAGCTTGGCCTTCCACGTCTGCTTCACTGTCTTCTCTATCATCAAGAGCCTTGGTGGATGTACATACCCTGTGCATGTACAGTGTCCCCCAGGGCCGTTCTGCTGATGTCCTCTTCCTCACATCCTTTTCCTTTCTCTCCTGTGGAGCTGCTGCTGCAGGATAACTGTTTCTTTTCCTTTTACCTGGTACAATAGTTAAAAGTCTTTGTCTTCTTCAATTATCACAATCATCTTCATAACTGTTCATACGAATGCAGTGTTTAATTGTTCATATTTCTCCCCAAAATTGTGGGGAAATTTTGATAAGATATGGGCATTATTAATAAAAGGAAAAGAATGATCTAAATACTTTCTTCTTCCTTTAAAGCATGTTGTTTTGTTTTGCAGTAAGTTAAGTGTTTTTCAGCAAAGAGCAAGAGAGATTATAGGACTTACCTCATCTTTTTCTTCCTTTCTCAAAGGTCATCGGTGTACACTATCCATTGCCTGATTTTCTCTACATCTTTTTAAAATATTTCTACTTGCTGACAGTGCAAAGGAAAATCCTTTACTTGTTATTCTACTCTGGTGGAATCAATATTCAGTACATTATTGAATTATAGTCTGGTTAAGTAAAACCAAGCTAGTAGCCTGCCAAATAATATACATATATAAATATGATTTTTATCAGGCCCGCTCCATCACGCCGGGACTGGGTTGGTGGCTCAGCATGCCCCAGGGTGAGGCCAGTATGGCATGTGGAACTAGAGATAGAGCCCTGGTCGCTGTGCTCGCCAAAGCAGGAGCTTAGTTCACTGAGCTGTCTTGCTGGCCCTCCCATACATTATTTTAAAGTAACCCTAGCAGGCACGCCAATGGTTACTTTGAAAATTATTAAATGACATCATCATGATCTGCACATACCAAGTGCTCACAAAGGTAAGCAACAGCTTGACAACCCCATCTGCGAAATTGTGGGACCAATAACTCCTACATTTTAGGATTAAAGTTGATATCTTAAAATAGTTATATTTTTGTGCTTTGTGAGGTTTTTTTTAAATTTCATTTTTTTTTTATTTTTTCAATTCTGGGATGATTTTTTTCTCTCTTCTTGGTATCCCTAGTAGGTGCTAGATATTGGGTCTGTTTTCAGAACTCATTGACCATTTAGTTTTGACTTTTTATCACCCTATTATTTTATTTTGATACATTTTTTTCCTAAAAATTTAAGCTTAATTTTCTAATTTATTTCATTTTATTTATTTTACTTTTTGTGGATGGCTCACCCCACCCTGGGGCAGGGATGGCACAACATGTGGTGCCAGGGATCAGACCCAGTCCGTTTGCTTGCTTAAGCTTGCCTAAGCAGGCACTTCAGCCCACTGAGCTATCTAGCCCATCTTAGTTGTCTAATTTATTGATTCATTTCCCATGATATCTATTCCAATTTTCTAACTCTGTAGTACTTTTGCCTAATTTGACTCCCCACATCCATGTTTTTGATTTCTAGTGTGGAAGAGTAGATTGGACAACCTACTTTCAGAAGACTGATAAGAAATGATTAAAAACTGTTTGTGGTGGTGTGCACCTGTAGTTTGAGCTGCTGGAGAACTGAAGCAAGAGTTTGAGGCTAGCTGGGGCAACAGGATAAAGAATAGAAGGAGAGAGAGAAAGAAGGAAAGAAGGAACGAAGGAAGGAACAAAGGAAGGAAAGAAGGAAAACAGACAGATGCAAAGAAGAAAGAAAGAAAGAAAGAAAGAAAGAAAGAAAGAAAGAAAGAAAGAAAGAAAGAAAGAAAGAAAGAAAGAAAGAAAACAATCATAGGACTGAATAGACCCCTCTGCATTCTGTGCATTACTTTTACATTACATATTCTGATGTACTCACCAACTGCCTCAAACATAATGTTTTATGATGTATAGTTATAAGCTCTCTAAAAATAAGTTCTCAGTATGATAAAACAATAAGCATTTGTTGTTCAGTTTTCCTGGGTTACTTCTCTATCTTTGAATCAGCTGTTATCAGACAGCACTTGAGGAAATTTGGCTCTGTTTCATCTTCAAACAGGCTGGAGTGGTCATGTACAGCAGTAGCTTAGGTACAAGAGGACAAGCTCAGCTACTGGAGGGCTGTCTATTGGCTGACTCATTTCTGCTAACATTCCATTAACAAACAAGTCATGTCTGAGTCATGGGAGAAAGGACACCCCACCACACTTGGGAATGTACTTCATAGGTATAAGTGGACCATAGATAAATGGATAGGTAGCTAGAAGGTAGGTAGGTAGATAGATAGATAGATAGATAGATAGATAGATAGATAGATAGATAGATAGAGAAATAGAAAAACAAATTATCAATCTATCATATTCCTGAAAATCAACATCAAGAAATTAAAGAAAGAAGAGTAAAAACTTTGAATTGCTTTTTTTTCTTCAACTGGAAAAAATTCTACCAATAAGAAAAAGTAAATACAAGAATAATTAAAAGTAATTTCTTGCATATATTAATAAGAACATTAATAAAGACATGCTCCTTGATATTAAATATTTATAGCTCTTGTCTGCAGACTATATAAAGAGCATGTATGATAAGAATGCCTAATTTCAAATCCAATATATCATACTGTTTTGTGACATTGAAAATATAATAAAAGAATTGTTTTCATTTAAAAATCATATGATCATAATAATAGTAGTAATAATAATAACAATAATAATAAGGCTTCAAAGGAAAAGGAACCCTGCTATACTGTTAATAAACATGTAAACTAGTGAAAACTATAGAAATCAGCATAGAGATTCCTCACAAAATGAAACATAGAAATTTCATTTCACTCAGCTACTTTCTCTCATTTCTCAAAATACCTAAATGGATTGAATTATAGGGTCACATGCATATCCATGTTTTCCCCTAGTCTTCTCTCCTCTCTTCAATGTCTCCTTATTAACAAGGATTTTGTCATTCTTTCATCACTCTTTTCTTTTTTCTTCCTCCTTTACCTTTCTCCTCTCCCTAGTATCCCTTTGTTTTAAATAATTTCTTCCTATTACATAATATCTATTACTTCAGTCCTTATTTAGAGCTTTGATAATTCACACCAAGGAAATTTTTACACACGTGCATCCAATTTAGTTAACTTTAGAGTACGTACAGTGCATCCATTTATTTCCAAATGTCTTCAGTTTATCCCTTTTATGGTTAAGTTGTATTCCTTGTATAAAAAATATTTTCATCCTTTTTGCACATCAGGGTGTTTGAGTTGTTTCCAAGATTTAACCATTATAACTCTGTTGCTATAAACATCAGTGCACATATATCATTGAGGTTTGATATTTTTAATTCTTTGGGAAGAGATCCAGGAGAAGATAGCTAGGTCAAACGTGATGTCCAGTCCTAGCTTATCAAGGAATCTCTATACTTATTTCTACAGTGGTTGCGCCAGTCTGCACTTCCAACAACAGGGCAATGTTATTTGCTATTGGTTGATTTCTTGATAAAAACCATTGTTTTGGAATGAGATGAAATCTCATCAGTTTGCATGTCTTGAATGACCAGTGATCTTGAACTTTATAATATATATCTATTTGCTGCTAGTATTTCTCTGAGAAGTGTGTATTCATCTCATGTAGCCATTTTTGGATTTGATGTTTATATTTGTGAGATCAAAAATTTTCAGTTCTTTATATGGCCTAGATATTAGTCTTTTGCGTAAGAGACAAGTGGCTAAAATCTATGGGTGTTACTTTTTTGGGGGTGGAACCAGGAATTGAACTCAGGCCCTTGCGCTTGCCAGGGAAGTACTTATTCTACTGAGCTATCTCCCTGGCTGTTTTTTTTTTTTTTATCACAGTAGCTTTGTAGTACAATTTCAAGTCATGGATTAAAATGTCTCCTGCCTCGCCTTTTCTGCATAGAATCTGTTTAGGTTTTCTAGGTCATTTCTTGTTCCAAATGAATTTTAAGATTTTTCAGGCACCCAGTGCAGCAGAGAAACAGGCAGCTGGAAAAAGGGAAAGAGGCTTTATTTTCTTTGCGGACACAGAGAATTTGGGGAAGATAAGAAATTCTCTGGAGTTGAACAAATGGAGGCTGAAGCTTTTATGGCCTTTTGGCAGAGGTGGAGTTTGAAAGGGATGTTTAGATATACCTGAGAAGCTGATGGGGTGTCTTCCTTGAGGTGGCAAGAAAGGTGAAAGGAAAATGTAGCCTGAACTAAGTTGAAGAAAAAGGGGAGGTAGTCTGGGGAAGATGGGCTTTTGTTTTAAGGGCGTCATCCATACTCGATGACCACCATAATTATTTCAGCTTATACTAGGGCCAGAACCCATCAGTGTAAAGTATGATCATTGTGTTTTTATTGGGATTACATTAAATTTGTATAACTATTTTGGAGTTATGCCAATTTTCTCTATGTCTCTTCTTCCTACCCACGAGCAAGGGATATTTTTCCATTTTCTGGTATCCTCTTTGCATTTTTCAGCGCACTGTAATTTTTAAGGTACATGGATGTTTTCATTTCCCTTGTTAGGGTGATTTCTAAGTATTTCTTATTTTTGATGTTATCATGAAAGGTTTTTCCTTAATTTATCTCTCAGTGTGCTTATTGTTAGTATAGAGTAATGTTATTAGTTTTTGAGTGTTGACTTTGTATTTAGCTACACTACTAAATGTGATTATTAAATCTAGAAGTCTTTTTCTTTTTAAATCTAGAAGTCTTTTGGTAAAGTTTTTGGGGTCTTCTATGTGTATCATCCTATTCTCTACAAATAATGATGATTTAATTTCTTCCTCTTTTTTCTCCCTATTCTTTTATTTTTCTTTCTTTCTCTTGTCTAATAGCCCTGGCTAATATTTCCAGAACTATATTGAAGAGATGTGGAGTTAGTTAGCATGCTTGTCTTGTTCCTAATTTTTATTGAAAACTTTCATTTTTTTTGGCAATTTAGTATGATGTTGGCTCTCAGTTTGTCATAGATTTCCTTCATCAGATTGAGATAAAGAACGTCTGTTCTAATTTTCTGCAGCATTATTATTATGAAAGGGTGGTGGCCTTTGACAAATGCTTTTTCTGCATCAGTTGAGATGATCATATGCTTTTGGGTTGACTCTATGATTTGTTACATTACATTTACTGATTTCCATGGGCTGAACCATCCCAGCTTTCCTGGGATGAATCCTACTTGTCATGGTATATAATCTTCTTGATTACTTACTTCTTTCTATTTGTTAGTTCCTCATTGAGTCTTTCCAAGTCTTTGTTCTTTAGACCAATTGGCTTTCCAGTCTCCATTTTATACTCCAGGAACACCACTAAAAAGAAGCCACCAGGCAGTTTAAGCAGTTAAACAGAGAGAAAAGACAGGGTTCCAATAAAAGGAAATTTCAGAAAGATAAGCCCACACATGTCAGTTATAACTATCAATATACATGGTCTCAACTCATCAATCAAAAGATGAAAAGACTTGGGCTGGGTAAATAGCTCAGTGGGCTAAGATCCTGCATGGTAAGCACAAGAACCTGAGTTTGATCCTTGATACAACATGTCTCACTGGCTCCAGAACCCTGGGTACACTGTGCTGACCCCAAAGCCCAGTGTGGTGATACATGTCTGTAATCCCACTGCTGGGGAGGCTGAGACAGGAGGATCACTATGAGTCTGAACTATATGGTGAGATCCTAAATCAAATAAATAAATAAATGTGAAAGGACTAGCAGAATAAAACAAGAAACAAGATTCAATAATATGTTTCACACAAGAATTGAATTTATCTCAAAAAGAAAGTAGCAGATTGAAAATCAAAGGACAGGACAGAAAGAAATACTCTGTTATAAGAAGCCAAAAGAAAGAGGGGGTAGCTATTCTATTTGTAGATTTTGTGAGCTTTAATTCAAGACTTATCAAAAGAGAAAAAGGTTACTACATACTTGTCTTTTTTTGTTTGTTTGTCTGTTTTGTATTTTAGGGAAGGGTCTATAGGGTGTTCAGGGTCTCACTACTAGATTGGACTCATAATAATCCACCTGTTTACAGACTCCCAAGAGCTGGGATTATAGGCACATGCCATCATGCCCAGTCTCAATTGCTGTCTCAGCATGTTGTTGGGACAGGGCTGGCACCACAGGCCTGGGGATTGAACCTCTGGCCCCTGTGTCTGCTTGAAGGTGCTTTAATCTGCTAGGCTACTTGGCTGGCCCACTACATACTTGTTATAGGAAAATGCCAAGAAGAGATAACAGTCATAAATGCATACGCACCAAGTACCAGGATACTCAATTCCATTAAAAAAATTAACAAACGTGAAAATCAAATGAGCACTAACACAATTTTAATTTGGGACCTCAATACCTCACTGTTACAAATAGACATATCAGTTAGACAAAATTCAGCAATAAAATACTAGAACTAAACTAAATCTGTAAACAAATGAACTTAATAGATGTCTACAGAGTGATCCAGCCCACAACCTCACAATATACATTCTCAACTACATAAGGGTGCTCTCCAAAATTTTTTTGGTTTCAAGAATGGAACTTAGGACCATGCTTTTGCTAAGAAGGTTTTGTGCCACTGAGTTATATCACCAGCCCAAAATTGTCCAAAATAAACCAGATGTTTTCCTATTGAACATACTTAAGTAAATCCAAAGGAATTGAAATTATCCCATGCATATTATCTGAACACAGTGCACTGAACTTGTAAATCAAAAGCAGAAGAATCCACAAAAACAATATAAACATTTGGAAATTAACACCCTCCTAAATAATCAATGGGCAACAAGTGAAATTAAAGAAGAAATTAACAGTACCTACAATTAAATTATAATGTTGATAGAGTATACCAGAATTTGTGGGATCCAACAACAACAGTTTTAAGATGGAAATTTATAGCAGTGAACTCTCACATCAAAAAAAAGAGAACAACAGCAAATAAACAACCTAATGTTGAACTTCAAACTCAGAGAAAAAGAAGAAAAATCAAACTTAGAGCTCATATAAGAAAAGAAATAAAAGCATTTGAAACTAGGAAAATAATACAAAGAATCAATGTATTGAAGAGTTACTTCTTTGAAAGATTAAACAAAACTGATAAACTCTTAGCCAACCTTATCAAAAAGAGAAAAAAAAGACTAAAATTCATACAATTAGGAATGAAAAGGAGAAATGGCAATGGATCTCATGGTTATCCATATGATCAATATCCACTTTGAAAAACTGTACTCTAAAACACAGAAAACACAAAGACATGGACAAGTTCCTATACATATATGAATTTCAAAACAGGATCAAGAAGATATAAAACTTCTAAAGAACCCAGTAATATCCAAAGACATAGAAAATGTAACCAAAACCTTACCAATAATGAAAACTCCAGGCCCTGACAGATTCACTACTTAATTCTATAAGAAATTTAGAGAAGATCTAATGCCACTACTGATGAAATTCTTTAATAAAACGGAAAGGGTTGCAGTACTCTCCAAGTCACTCATGAAAGCAAGCGTTCCCATGACAGCATATCCATGTTTAGAGCAGGACAATTTGTAAGAGCTAAATCTTGGAAGCAGCCTACAAGTTCATCCACAGATGAGTGAATTTAAAAATTGTGGCATTTAGCCAGTGGACTACTACTGTCTGCTATGAAGACAGTAATACAATTAAATTATAATGTTGATACAGCATACCAGAACTTGTGGGATCCAATATGGTTACAGAGCCAACTGGTAGACAAATCAACTTCATAAGTTTTCTACAAACTATCACTCTGTCTGCTATGAAGAAGGATAAATTTTAATCATTTGTAGAAACATGAATTCACCTTGAAACCATATTATATGAAATAAATCAGACATACAAAATTAAATATCATATTTTTTTCTCATAGAAGAGACCCAAAGTTTAAAAGATAGGAGATATGTACAATAATAGGAAACAGAGACTTAGATATTTTCAAAAAAGGGAAGGGGACAAGAACTGCAGTAAATGGGAAGGAGAGAAGTATAGGAAGCAAAACGAATTCAGATGTGATACATATACATGCAATCATTTTGTAGTGCATACGTGTGCTAATAAAATGTATTTCAAAATCATTTAAGCTACGTTATTTTATTTAAAATATGGATAACATAGTAATTACTAAAATAGATGATAACAATCATACCCAATAATGTTTATAAAGTATTTATTTTCATGTATATAACAATATTGCAAGCTAGGGTTTAGCAAACTTTTTATGTAAAATCGTTCAGACTTTCTTACCCAGGCACCTCTTTTGCAATTTAACCTTGCTGGTATACTGTGAAAGCAGCCATCAACAGTGTGTAAAGGAATGGAATGTGCTAATAAAATTTTATTACAAAAAAAAAAAATGCACTGGCTAGCTTTATTGTTCATGGGCCATAATTTTCCAACTAATTTTTAACTATACAGTAATTAGTGTATCTGTCACTTCTAATGGCATTATGAATTTCTGGAGTTTAGAAAGTTTGTTCTTATTTTCTTTATATGTTTTGTATCTTAAAGCCAGTACCTGATGCATATTAGGTACTTACTACATGATGTTTTTAAAATAAGTATTTATTGAAACCTTACAAGGAACCAAAAGCACTAGTGAAATGCTTGCTTGTGTTCTGCTGCTTTTGCTTTTCTGAACTCAAGAGTTAGAAAGAAACACAACACAAAAGCGAGCAAAGCATGAGCTGATTCTAGGACAAACAGTCTCGCTGCTCGGCTATGTTTTTTCCAGCATTTGGAACCCTGATGTTTCCTTTGCACCTTGCAGAAGTACTTTAACTTACTCGCAGTGCCACTGGGCCATTAATAATCCTCATTATCTTGCCACATTCTCTGGACAGGACATTACAGGCTTCCTTGTGCAATCGTTTTACTTTGAACCTAATGGAAGGGTGGGTTCAGTTTATGGTCCTGTAAGTATTTGAGTCAGGACAATTTGTGTGGCTGTGCTCCGTTCATGATGAGGAAAGCAATGTATAATGTTTAATGAAAAGGATATCCTGCCCTGCCCTGTCCCATCTCTGCTTTCACACGCTTATCACGCAACTCCTCTTACCTCAGTAAATATGCCCTGGTGGTGTTTCTGATCCTGATGGTTTTCCTTTACCATAGGGTTCTCTACTTCACATTATAGAAGGCATAGTAAAAATTTATTCTCATGTAAACCCTCTGTATAGACCAAAGAAGATAAACATAATGATATATAACGGTCATTTATTCATGCTACAAGAAAATAACTATATTCTGCTACTACCCTGGTCAACAGTACAAAGAATTTTCATCTCTTATAAATATTCTGTTCCTTTTAAACATGAAGTAGATGGGTATATCATGAAAAAATTTGAACTCCAGTGTTTTTAATGGATGTGTGTGTGTGTGTGTGTGTGTGTGTGTGTGTGTGTGTGCGCTTAACTATGAGCAAAAAAGGCTGTAACAGTGGTAGCGAACCTATGCATACACGCTGCAGCTGGATGTTTGTTATCATCAAAAGCTCTGAAAGGCTGCCATCCCTGGGCTATAATATAAACACATTTAAAACCAGTACATCTTAATTGAGGTACACTTGGCAACACTTAGCTGTTATGGGCCATGTGGTAAAAATTACTTCTTGCCTTGTTTAAAATCAGTTTCCTATGTTGGCTGCAGGTACAGAGTCCCCTTACAGGAGCCAAAACAATGGCCTGATAGCTGAGAAATTAGGGATGGGTGTTGATGAAAAGATTTCCTTGTATTATTTTCATTTGGTTTCCTGCTTGCCTCATCAATGTTTGATGGAGTGGAGTGCCAAAAAAGTAGAGATTGCTTTCATGGAGCATCTTGTATATTTATTTCCTCTAAAACTTGATGATATTTCACCTCAGTGATAGAGCAGGTTCCTTACTGCAATCAAAAACAATTGAGCCAGGATGTGCGTAATCACCAAATGCCCCAGGGAGAGCAGTGTGAGCCTGGGCTGAGATAAATGCCCCTTCCCTCTGTGGTCATTGTCTTCCAAGTTCCATGGGATGCCACCCACCACTGTGTTGATGTTCCTGTTATCAGCGCTCCTGAAGCAATCTTAGTTCCTGCATGAGAATTGGACTTTGTTCTTTGGGTTGGTAGCCCTTGTCTGCTGGCTATGTCTGTTTTAGCTATGCTTTTGTCCCTTAATCTCATCCTAAAATCAGAGTATCTCCATTGGTTAGACACTAAGGCCTTTCAAACTCTGCATTTGACATTTTGAGTTCAGGGATTCTTTGGTGGGAACAATGAGCCATGCAGGACATTTGGCAGCATTCATGGTCTCCACCCACTAGAGATCAGTAACACCACTGCCCCGAGTGACAACCAAATGGTCTCTGACAGTCCCTGGAGGGAGTTGGGGATGTTCACAAAGATTAAACTTGTAGAAAATTCATGAAGTTGATTTGTCTACAAATTGGCTCTGTAGTCATATCAATTCAGCCATATTTTGCAATTTATTATACCCTTCAGTAAAAACTTCTTTCTCAATACATAATTTTACAGAAAAGGAAATGGAGATCCAGGGTAATAAATGCTATTAGCGATGGTGACAGTTTCACTGAGGACAAAGCCACAGATAGACCTTACCTCTTCGCAGTGCTTCTTTCAACCTGCGTCTGCTGCCACTTTCTCCATCACAGAAAATCACTGCTAAAAAGTTATCCTTTCAGCTCAGTGCTATCCAAAGGTAGTGTAGTATCTAAAGGTTATCCATACATTCATCCATTCAACAAGTGTTAGGAAGGGATTTTTGTACCAAACGTTGTTTTAGATTCAGATGATATAGAAATGAAGAAACCACACTAAGTCTCTATCATCCCTAAAAACATATAAAATAGATGAGGATTGGAACTGTAGCCAAAGCTCAATCTGAAAATGGAGGTTGAGATTCATGAAGGAGTTGGTATTCTAAACAGATTGATCAGATCTCAAAATTTAATGCAAGAACATAAAAATCAAAGGCCAATTCATCTAAGTATTAGAAGAACTCTTCAGCATAAGAAACAGTAGGTAAAAAGGCCCAAAGATGAGAGGTGAGGATGTGCTCAGAAAAGTCAGGAACTGGCAAGGAGACCATAATGACTGAAGCCCAGTGACCCAGGAATGCAGTCACCGAAAATAGATTTTTTGGGTTATACAGCAGGTCACCTAGGGCCATAAAGTTAAATGGTGATGCTGGTGTACTCTGAGATTTATTATGAAGTAGAAAAGCCATTTGACAGTTTCAAATCCCAGCTCTGTCACATTCAGTTGTGTAATTCTGGGAAGTAACTGTGTTTCAGTTCTTCTACCTGCAAAACGAAAGCGCTTAATAGCACTACTTGATATGGCCATGGGAAGTTTTTAAAAGTTAACATATTTTAAAAACAACAGAACAGAATTCCTGTATTATAAAAGTTATTATCCTCTTTACTTATTGCTGAAGGTAGAAAATATTGAGGAGGAGTGCTATGTTCCAATTGTAGGAGCAGAGGAAGTAGCAAAGATGTTGGTACAACAATTCAGAATTTAGATCCAGTGTATTATATAAAAGTTTGAGAGAAATGCCTTTGACTGAGTATTTGGTGTGTAGTTTGAAGGTAATACCAATAAAATTCTAAATGCTTTGGACATGGGATTTAAATAAAAATTTGTGAAGTCCAGGGCAGCAACAATTTCGTTAACCTATTACAAGAGTGGAGATGAGGGCTCCACTCTTGAGTGGAGCTCCAGCACCACAGGCCACCCCTGCCCTATCCCCAGGCACACTGAGCTGGACACTGAGATTGGAAGTGGTGGCACACACCTGTACCCCCAGGACTGGGGAGGTTGAAAACAGGAGGATCACTACAAGTCTAGCTGCTTAGTGAGATGCTTTACCAAATACATGGAAGAAGAAAGAAGGAAGGAAGGAAGGAAGGAAGGAAGGAAGGAAGGAAGGAAGAAAGAAAGAAAGAAAGAAAGAAAGAAAGAAAGAAAGAAAGAAAGAAAGAAAGAAAGAAAGAGAAAGAAGAGACGAGATGAGACAAGAAAATAAAATGAAAGAAAGGGAGATGGTAGTTTCTGTACTAGAAATACAGAAAAATGACTAGTCTGAGAGGAACAAAAGCTCAGGTTGGAATGCAATGAGTAAAAGACTTTACTGACCACTGGATAAAGATGAAGAATAGTAAATTTATAAATCTGGAGGCTAAGAGAGAAATCCAAGTTGTATACAAAACTGGATCTGTCAGTGTCCAGGAGCTATTTGGAGCCATAAAACTGAACAACTTAAAGAGTAACTATAACAAAGAAGGAAAAGGATGAGACAGAAGCCCAGGCTCCTATCAGTATTTACAGGCTAGAAAGACAAGACACAGCACAGTAGAGGAAAGGGAGTGGTGAGAAAGAGAACAACCTTATGGAATGGAAGTCCTGTTCTGAAATCGAAGAGAAGAAAGGCCTGTCAGGACTTCCGGTTCTAGCAATGGCTGACTAAGGACGTAAATTTGACCAAGTTTTCCTCTGAGAAAAACTCTAAAAGTTGGACAAAAATAGTACTCTCTTTCTGAAGAAACTGAAAGGTAAAAACAAAAACTGGTTTAATCTGAATGTATATACTTAGAGCTTCACTGTATTCATCTCTTTAATTGTAAATGATTGAATTTTGTTTTCAAACTTAATTGAGCCAACATCTGAGAAGAGAGAAAAGCCCAAATGAGTCTTCTTTTACCCTGATCATTCTTGTTGATTCTGGAGAAGGTGGAATGAATGCTGCAAAGTTAAACTAAAGGAATTCTCACAATCTTTACATGCTGAATAAGTCACAAATGGTTTCAGGACCCTGAACGTGGGAAGGAGATACAGACAGAGACTGTGCTCTTCTATTTAATACCCCGATGAGGTGATCTGTAAGACTTCTGAAGAAAAACCGCAATCTTTTCCATTTCTAGGACTGATTGCAAATTATTCTATATTTTAATAAAGTATCTTATACATATAAAAAACCTACTTTCTGAGAAGATAACTTTAACAGAATTAAATGAGTAAAAACATTTTTTACTAGAAACACAGAAAAATGACTAGTCTGAGAGAAACAAAAGCTCCTCTTTTGTTCCTCTCAAAAGTAAAAACAGACCCCATGAGGTTTATGACACTGAATTCAAAATAATCATGTTTCTATGTTCCAGTAAGTAAAAGAACTTGGAGTTAGGGCAAGGAATTAAAACATAAAAGTAGGTACAGTAGAAATGAAAAAGTACCATTAATAGTCGAGCCATGAAACTAACAGAAGGGTTTAATATATTACTCAAAGCTGTACTTGGGGAACTAAAAGAAATTCAGACAAAACTATACAGAAGAAATCACAAAGACATTGAAGAAAATATAAAACCAACTGAATTCTCTAAAACTATGAGCTTAAGACATCTTTCTCCAAGTTGTTCTTCCCCAAGCACTTTATCACAGACACAGAAAACTGATTTACTTCATTGTTAAAGCAGCAAAAGTTAAATAGCTGCCTAATACAGTTAGCACTTATATTATTGGATCAGTCTTATACGTCTACATCTGTTAATCAGAGCAATTACTTTGAAGATAATAATATGCAATACAGTAATCATTGTTAATTTCCTATCATATTTTGAAATTCTGTAACATTTTTATTGTTTTTTTAACTCTTTAAAATAAAACAAGGGCAGGCCAGATATCTCAGTGGATTAAAACTCTTACTTAGGAAGATGCAGGGGCTAGGGTTCTGTCTTCGAAATGCCGTGCCTGCCCTGTCCCCAGGGTGCACTGGGACAGCAATTGAGATAGGGTATAATGGCATGTGCCTGTAATCCCAGCATTTGGGAGGCTGAAAAACATGATAAGCACTATGAATATAATCTGTGTAGGGAGACCCTGTAGACCCTGTATGAAATACAAAAAAGAAAGAAAGAAAGAAAGAAAGAAAGAAAGAAAGAAAGAAAGAAAGAAAGAAAGAAAGAAAGAAAGAGAAAGGAAAAGAAAAGAAAAATAAAATAATATCAAAAATCTAAAATGTGAACATTAAAGGGCTGGTGAGGTAGTGCTTTGGCAAGCACAGGGACCAGGGATCGAACCCCAGCACCACGCTCTGCACTGGCCCTGTCCCCAGGGACACTGA
>PVKA01027237.1:0-16849 GCA_004027165.1 Ctenomys sociabilis
AGTTCCCTCCAAATGGGCAGCTCCCACGGCCTTCATCAAAATACCTGCATGCCTTGTTGCTCATTGCCTCCTTGCACTTCTGAATGAGTTTCTGCTTCTCCTCTTTCTCCTCCACCCAGTACTCACTTGGAATGACAAAGTTAGATGGGATCCGGCATTCGGGGCAGGACTTTATGATCTTGCTCTCAAATTGCTTAGCGCTCCTCCACTTGCGAATACACTTGAGGCAGTAGGTGTGGCTGCAGTTGGAGAGAATGCCGAAGCGGCGCTCACTGGGCTTGGCTTTCTCGTACACCACCTCTATGCAGATACCGCACACCATGTCTTTGCTACGCTGCACGGCAAAGGACAGCTCCATGTCCTTCTCGTGGGCCTCGTTGCAAGATTTCATGTGCTGGGACCTCTGGGCTGTATCCGCCGGGTGCAGAACCCGCAGCCCACACATGTCGCAGGCATCGCCGTGCAGGTACACACAGTTCTCCCCAGAGCGGCACTCTCCCACAGTGGCATAAGGGCACAGCTGCTTCTTGGTGTCCACTGCAGCTGGCTCCTTCTCAGACTCCACCTTGGGCACCTGGCCCTGCACAGGGGCCTCTGCACAGGCGGGAGCAGTGCGGCCACAGTCAGGCGGCCCGGGCACAAACTCAATGGTGTTCACCCAGTCCTCGGACCCTGCACCCACCGCGGGGAAGTTCCCATTTGTGGACTCAGCCTCTCCCAAATTCATCTCCACAAGTGGTCCAGGGACAAGAGGACAGACTTGAGGCAGCCGCAAGGGAAGGTTTTGTAGTTAAATCAGTAGCAGCTGCTTCTTCCTGTTTCAATAGCTTGCTGTGCTCTTATCTGCAGTCGTCCCCATACACACAGTACCCTCGCTGGAAATACTTGCACACTACACCATAGGGACTGTCAGAGAGGTCATGTGAGTACCGACAGTTATCTCCTTCCTTACAAACCCCATGCATGAAATACACTATTTTTCTGACGCTGTCCTCTGGCTTACCCAAAAACCAAACGTCTTCCCTGGGGTCCCTGGGGTCTCTGGTTAAGGGGTACGTGTGAATTTCAAAAGGCACGCGGCGCCAGGGACAAGAGCGATATTACGCTGCCCGGAACATCAAGGGCCAGAGAGGGGGACCCCGGCCCCGCACCGCCAGATCTGAGACAAAGCTCAGAGCCGCCGCAGCCCGCGACCAACGCACAAAGCGCTGCGGCTTGGGGCGGAAGGCGTTAGAAGCCACCAGAGGCCGTTAACCGGCGCCTGCCTCGCGCCCGCGACCCGCGACCCTCGGAGCCCTGCAACGCAGTGGGGGAGGGGGGGAGCGGCCTCGCCCCCCGCAGTCCCCTCAGCGCCGCCCCCCCCCCTCGCCGGATAGTGCAATTTTGGCACAAGATTCACCAAATTAACCAAAGAAAGAGAACAAGGAGCCAAAAACCAACCCACACACACATACATGGAAACAGCGTAGGACATGGACGGCGCCACAGATCAGTAGTGAAAGCATAAGCTACAAGAAGTGATGCCAGAGCAGTTGATTACCCCAGTGGAAAAAAGGGAAATCTTTAATTCAAACCACACACAAAAACTAATTCCAGATGGGAAAAGATTTAAATGTAAAATACAAAATGTTAAAAGTTGGAGGAGAAAAATAAAAATACGACCTTGGTTAGGGAAGCAATGCTTTAAATAAAGCATAAAAAGTACACACCATAAAGCAAAAGACAGATAACTTTGACTACATTAAAATAAAAACTTTCTGTTCGTCTAAAGACACTATAAATAACCAAGAAAGATGAGCCACGAATTGGAGAAGATATTTTGCAATTCATACTTGACAAATGATTATTATCCTAAATATATAAAGAACTCCTAAAAACCACTAAGAAAGCAACAAAAAGCCCAATAGAAAATTAGGTGAAAGACATGAACAGGCATTTCATGGAAGAAGAGACCTGAATGGCCAATAATGACTTGAAAATGCATTCAACCTCATTAGTAATCAGAGATATGCAAATTAAGCCTATAGGGAATTACCATTTTATACAAACTACTCTGGCAAAGGGAAGAAAGCTGGCAAGTTTTAATCATGACGCAGAGCAACAAAGTCTTACACACTGCTGCTAGGACTGAAAACAGGCAAAACTGCTTTGGAAAACCACTTGGCACCATCTTGCAAAGTTTAAGCACCTAATTCTGGATCCAAACTCTTATTCCCAGAAGCAGTCACATAAGAATGTTCCCTGAGCCAGGCGTGGTGGTGCATGCCTTGCCAGCACTCGGGAGGCTGAGGCAGGAGGATTGTTGTGAGTTCAAGACCACTACAAAGTGAGTTTAAGGCCAGCCTGAACTGCATAGTGAGACCCTGTCTCAAAAAGACAAACAACAACGAAAAAAATGTTCCCTGCAGCCTCCTTTGTGATAACCACACTCCAAACAGATACTGTAGTCCCCCAGAATATAAAACTAAATCAGCAGTCTAAAGCGCCTGCTCAGGCAAGCTTTAGCAAGAGCAGGGACTGTGGTTCAACCCCCAGTAGCACACCGTGCACCAGCCCTGCTCCCAGGGTGGGCTGAGCCAGCCACAAAAAAAAAAAAAAAAGACAAAAAATTAAACGTGACACAGTCATACAGTAGAGAAGTGGACATCACAGAAAAATAGATGGATTACAGCAAAATGTCCACATGAGCAAATACTAGAAGTGTGTAGCTGAGTTCAAAGACAAGAGTGTGATTTCATCCTTAAAAGCTTGAAAATGGGTGGAACTACCTACTGTGTTCTTTGGAGAAATGTGTGCACATGGAAAAACTACCCCCAAAGGCAAGAAGAGCACAAATGCATATTTGGGGGACTATTGCTGTCCGAGGAGGCAGGGGATTTAACTGGGGAGAAGAATGCAGCCAGTGTTCTAATAATATACTAGTGCGGCTCACTGGTGTGGGTTGTATTGTTATGACTCTATTACTTTCATAAATATCACATGTTTTCTTATATACTAATCAAGACTAACTAGAATAAAAACATGTAGGATGAAGAAATTGATGACACACTCCCAGTACAGCTGATTCACTCTGCTCCCTGAATCCAAACACAGCACTACACGGTGTACGTGATCTCACTTAAGCTTTGAGTCAGCCTGAAGAGCCCTCCACAGCACTGAAGAGAACCGGCAGAGATGACCGTTATTCCCAATTGAAATAGAGGAAACACATATCCAAGAGTTAGGCAACTTGCCCCAGTTCACACAGCTGAAAGAGACTAGTGCAAGTCTGTGTGAAGCCAGTCTGGTCTCTCCAAGTCCCTAGATTCCTTCTTCTCGCACAGCAAGTGTTCCATTAGTGGTGAGAAGGCTCAGATCCTTCCAGATCCTACAGCAGCACCTCCTCGTAACAACTGTCACATGTGATCTTCCATCCCTGTTGCAATGACAGAATTTCTCCCTAGTTCTCCTGGCACACAAAGCAAACACCCCTTGGGCAATTTCTCTGAATTTCTTTATAGTGCTGGTACATTGTAGAAGCATAGTAGGTGCTTTGGTTAGGGGTGTAACCAAACTCATCCAATGTGGTGTTGCCCTCTCCAAGAAGCTTGATCCTGTTGGCTCAGGTGGGGATCCCCAAGGCCTGGAGAGGGGCCTGGGGGGTGCACTCACCCCTGGGGCTGTAGCCTGGAGCATCCATGAAGGACAGGCCCAGCCGCTCATCCTCCTGCAAGGTGCTCTGGTCTGTGAAGCTCCGGTCCACAGCGCTCATCATGTGGGTCTTCTCCTGGCGATAATTGACAGTGGCCTTGGCCATGTTCACCGGCTTCCTACAGGGGGAGGGGATGATGAGAGACACAGGCATTACACAGGGCTGGACTGCACCAAGAGATGGGAGCTCAGGTGCCAGCAGTTGCAGCCTCAGAGCCAGGCAGCTATCCTAGAAATGCGTGCAGATGCAGAAGGGCAGCTCTACCTCCATCCTCCTCCACTCCCCAGCTGCTGCGCCACCCCACCCCCAAATGCCTGGTAGTGGAGGCCTTATGCTGAGGCCTTGTCCTAATCCCATGGCTCCAAGGTCTCAGTTCCCAGGTCTCAGGAAACGGAGAAAATTCATTCTGGGGCTAATTCCCTGTCAAGGCAGGCAAAGACTACACCCCAAACTAGGAGGCATGCTGGCCTGGCTCCTGGTCCAGCATGCCCCACACTCAAGAGACCTGGCCTGGGAGCTCCTTTCTGTCCTGCAGCAGGCATCAGGCCCTCTGGCAGGTCAAGAGGCTGCTCAGTAGCTCAAGTCTCCATGAATGCAGTAAACACCAGCCTTGGCTCTCATTTCTCCCAGGACCCCTGGGATGGCCCCACCTAGAACACCCTAGACTTGCAAAGTAATGCACTTAGGGTCGGTACTCCCCAGTGCCCACCTGCCAGGCCTGCTGCTGAGAGCTAAAAGAGGAAATTGGAGCCCCCCACTCCCCCCATCCCGGCCTGGCTTCTCTCCTCTGTGTCTCTGAAGAACTAGCAGGACAGTGAGAGGGAAAGCAGGGTGGACAGGCAAGGGACAGAGCTCCATGAGCAAGGGAAAAAATGGACCAAGGAAATGAGTTGGGACCCCGTGGAAGGCTCTAGGGGAAAGAGCTGACCCCTACTTGGCCCTACACTGTGCAGGCGTGGGCTGGCAGGAGCAGGGTATGAGGGCTCAGGGACACAGACCACCAATGGGGACAAGGACTCCTGTTGGCCAATCCTGAATTCAAGAGCTCTCTGGGGAAGGGAAGGACAAGGTGACCCCCCTACCTAGCCCACCAAGCTGGGGCATCATCCCACTGTGGCCCAGGTAAGAGCCAAAGAGCCCTCTGGGGCCAGGTCAGGAGAAGACTCTGTGGCTTCAACCTCAGTTGACTACCTTGAGCTAGAAAGAGAAATGGAAGGATACAGAGGATGAGGGGAATGAGAGTAAAGAACAGTAACCACAAGACAGAGAGATGGAGACGGAAAGAGAGGGAGGGGCGGGCCAGACACCTGCAAACCACAGGAAGACAGACAGAGGGCCGTGGACAGCGGACAGCAGCCAGCCTGGCTGACAATGGCACTGGGAGGACCTATCGCCAAGTGCAGCCCGGTAGAGTGCAGCAGTCTCAGTGGTGGGCCACAGGGCTCTGCTCCCAGCCCAGGGATCGTAGCCTCCTTGGAAGAAGCAGCACAAACACAGACCAGCCAGACCCACAGGGGACAGAGCCACAAGGGCCACCTGACCCTGCTGTTCTCTGCATGATCTCAGAGTGAAATGAGGCTGGTGGAATTTAACACAAACATTTTCAAAAGTTCTGCATTTAGATTCAGAAATTATCTGCACGAGGCACAAGGGAGGGAGAACGGCCCCGTCAGCAAGTTCTTCGGGAGCAGAGTCAGTGCCAGCAGAGGGAGGTCTGGGTACAGAGAAGCAATGCCGGAAACTGGCACATGAGCAGCAGGCCCAGGACAAGAGTGGAGAGGACACCAGACTCAGAGAAGGGACATGACTTGTCTGCAGGAAGCGGCGGAGTCGGCTGACTGACTACAAAATCGATGCTCACAGCCATGACTTGAGGAAAAGGACCAGTGAGAGAGTGGATAAGGGGCTCCCTGAGGTAGAAAGGGCTGACACCTGGCCAGAACAGGACCCAAGCGCCCCGCCAGAGGGACACGGGGCCTTGTCCTGAGGGATCCAGCCAGGAGCACTACTTACGGGTAGCAGGAGTAGGCGTAGTGGTCCCTCCTGGCAGCGTGCAAAGAGAATAGCACAGTGTGTTCACAGCCCCTCAGCAAGGCAGAGGAAAAGCACCAGCAACGGGGAGGCCCTGAGGCTTCCTGAGCCGGGGAGGGGACCGGCCAGGCACTGGACAGGTCAAAGTGCCTTCCCTGACCCAAGGATTGGTTGGGCTTAGGCACCGAGAACCAGGACCAGAGGCCTTTCCAGAACCTCCATGGAGCCTACTGCTGGACTGCAAAGGTGACCAAAGGACCTGGGGGATGCATAGCTGTCACTGTCATGCATAAACAGATACCTTCACACAGATTCACACACACATAGACAAGACATACACACCCTATGCACTCAAATGCATGTATACATGCAGACACACATGTGTGTCAAAACAGCAACACAGTCACACAGACACACATTTACAAACACATACAGATACCCACACACACAGTCAGAAGTCCGTCTGTTCACCTGGTGCCCTTCTCATCCTTGAAGATGCCCCCACCCACCCACCAGCCCCTCCACCTCTGAGCAGGCAGCCATCTGTATACACTTGAGCTAGGAGGGATAATGGCCAGGGCCAGGGAGAGGGCAAGATGAAGCAGATCCAGTTGACACCCAGGGCAAATCCAGGCCTGCCACCTCCTACCCCAACTGCCCCTGGGCATGGGGTCTTCGAAGGAGCCAAAACTCTCCTCTGTATGTATAACCTCCATCACTGCAAGAAGCCAGAGCGGGGCTAAACCCATTTCACAGATGGGGCGGCTGTGTCACAGAGACTCAGGGCAGAGTCGAGAGCGGGCCTCATGCCTCAAGGCATCTGGCCTAGGGCCCTGAGCTTCCTTTGTGCCCTCCCACCAAGGCCCCATCAGTCCCCAGGGGTGGGGAATGACCGATCTCCTCAACAATATGCTACACTTACCCAAGCTAACCTGCCACCCAATCCCTTCCAGACCTGCTTCATTCCAACACCCCACAGTACAAACTGGGGGCACCTTGTGAAACTCAGCGGCTTCTGAAGGCTAAGGTAGAGCAAACTGCTAGAAGAGAACTGAGAGGCTTTTAATGGAATCAGGAAAGGCAGACAGTGTAGGGGCTGGGAGGGTACTCCAGGCTTCTGGGCAGCAACTGCATAATGAGGGGTCTCCTGATGAGCTCTTACAGCACCTCTGAACCCGCCCCCTCCTGGCCAAATGCTCTCTGCACTGGGACAAGAGAGGCACCCCGGATGGCAATCCTCTCTCTCTGAGGGTAGGTTTCACCCACACCCCTGACAGCAGCCCACACACAGCCCTCTCCATCCCCACTTCTATCCCACTTAGAGTAGTCACCTCCAGGTTCCCCCCTCCCCGAAGAAGCACAGGGCCTTGCCAGGTGCCGGTACCCACCACCAGGACCTTAAAGTCAGGCCTGAATTCAGGTCATGCCCTGCCATGGAGCTGACTGACATGAGAAAACTGCTTTAACGACAGTCCCTTCACTTCATCATTAACAAAAAAAAAAAAAAAAAAAAAAAAGAGTCGGGTCTGCTTCATTTGCCAGGATCCAAGAAGGAAGTGTTCTCTGATGTATTCCAAACGCCAGAATAGTGCCTGGCACGTGGTAGGCGCTCACAGCTAACGTACTAATGGATAGTGTGTGCAAAGGCTCCCAGCACATAGTAATTACTCATTAAATGATAATTAAAAACATTCTGTTTCACAAAGCTGTGCAGGGACCAGAGAAGGGAAAAATTGGAGCCCAAGGCCCTGGTTAGACCACCCCGCCCCCCGCTCCGCTGGCACTTCCACCCCCAGACTCCCTCTCCTGCTGGTGCCTGGCCTCACACAAGGTGGCCCTTGCCAGCTTTCTGTCATTTCCCTGGATCCTACTTATCTGCTCCTGGCAGCCTAGGGAACTAGCGCCAACTCGCCCATGTGTGCCCAGCCTGGCAGCAGCAAGAGCTAAGGAAGCCAGAGCCCAGGTGGGGAGAGAGGATGAAGCTGGCGCTGCCTCTGGCTCCCTGGCTGACCTTAGTCAGGTCTGTTAAGGTCTACACCTCAATTAAGGTGCTTGGGTCACAGTGATCTGAGCCACCTGATATGGAACAAGGTGAAGGGTGGAGTCCAGAGCCCTCCACTGACCTCCAGCCAGAGCTGCTCCTCAGCCCCCACGCACTGCATGTGCCAGACTCCCGGGAGAGTGTATTGTTTTGCTTTATTTTGAAAACAGGTTCTGTTGCTTTAAAAAGATTCAAAACCACTGGACGAGATGTCCTTAAACTACCCAGCAGCTCTCTCATTCTAGGGCTCTGAGCCTGTTTGATTCTAAATTCTGGGATTCCTAGAATCCTATATCCTAGATTTCTGAAACTAAGTACTGGCTCCTAAGGTATGTGAGGATGCAGGCTGCCTTCGGCATAGTGCAGTAAGCACCATCCCACGTGAAGATGAGGCCGCACTGTTGACACCCTTGTCCTGGGGCAGAAGGGGGTCACTTGCAGTCACGGGCTCGGGAGGACTCCCAGTGACCACAGTAGCAGGGTCCAAAGCAGGCCAAGACCCAGGGCGCAGAAGTGGGGGAGAGCCAGGGCTTAGGGCTCGTGGTTAGCAGTGGGGTGAGCAGCCCCCACCCCCAGTCAGACCAACTGCACAATCACATGTTAAGGGCAGACATGCTCAGGGCTGGAAAGCTGCAGGGAACTGAGGGTTCAAAGCCAGGTCACCTCCACACCTTCCCTACTGGCACAGAGGAGCAGGGCCCATGGCCAGCATAGCTCCTGGGCATGGCCCCAGGTACCAAGTGCCTTCGCTGGACAATAAGTAGCACCTGGCAGCCAGACCTGCACTCTACCATGCTGCTGCATTCAGAGTCTCTGGCCAACTTGGGTTCCTCCACCGGCCCCACGCCCAGCCTGGTGGCCCTCCACGTACCCACCAGGCTGCTGCCCACTAGGCCTCCGAGCCCCAGAAGCCACTGATGGCCGTGGTGCAGGCCTCACTCACCCCTTTCGAATGATGACAATGATGGCCCCCAGGAGGAGGATAAGGACAGCAAGCCCCCCTGCACAGATGCCCAGGATGAGCCCCATCTCCTCGGATCTCTGGGACACCTCCAGGGGCCGCTTGCTTTCCTTGCAGGCAGCTGGGGAGAATAAAGCAGAAAAAAGGGTCAGAGGGGAAAGAGGAATCATCCAGTCCTACCTGCAGCCACGGAACAGACCCGGCAGCCCAGACACCCACCGTGCCCGCGCTCCACCAAATGGGTTAGAGCCATCCCTCCTCATCCCTTCTGCCCTCGGCAGTCCAGCTGCCTTTGTCTGTGCTCTCTCACTCAACAGTAGCTTCTTTCCTCCCTCCCTCCTCAAATCTTCCACGTCATTCTTTCAGAAAATGTTTGTTGAGGACTGGCGTGCAGCTCAGGGTCGCAGCACTTGCCTAGCAGGTGTCCACCTCCTGCACCCTCTCCCTGGAAAGTTTGTACACATAGGGATGGACGACACGTGGGGCCTTCAGACCCACCCCCTTGCCCTCTGCTGAGGTGACAGAGGGAAATGTTATGATCCAGGGATCACATCATGGTAACCAAGCACGCCCATGTCCAGAGCAGGGATAAGCCTTACACCACAGGCGCCTATCACAGATACTAAACTCAGAATCAGCACCTCATAACTATCACCTCCAACAGCCAACAGAATCACTCCCCCTCCACAGGCCTGGCCCAGGCCCTACCAGACCTCTGTCCAGCTTAGGACAGGGGCACTGGAGGGAGGGCACAAGGGAGCCAAGAAAGAAAGCCCTGTGTGGTCCAAGCTTGCCCACTTCCTGCAAGTGCTCCCACAGTTCCACATCCTCAGGACCTGTTCCTCAGCCCTGTGTAGGGGAGAAGGAATCCAGCCGGACTCACCTTTCCTGGCAATTCGGATACAATTCAACCGGGTTTCCTGGAAGCACATATAAAAGAGGCTCAGCACCAGGGAAGGCCCATCACACCCTCCCTGGGGCTTCTTGGGTCTGATCAGTTTGTGTGGTGTGAACTGTAAATGATGGACAATCCACCCAGCAGGAAGTCCTACCAGTGGGGCTGCAGGGGACAGAAGGGAGCATCCTGCAATAGGGCAGACTTCAAGAAAAGGGGATGAGATGCAAGCAACAGAGAAATATCCCAGGAAAAGGAGCAGGACCTCAGAAATGGTGGTGGATCTAAATCCAGAGGTCTGGTAAGAAGCCAGGGCAGGAACAAACTACAGGAAGAGGAAACTAAAGAGTGATTAGGGCCTCAAGGGAAGACAGGGGCTGGGAAGGAGGCGAAGCCAAGGCCTCAAATGTGAAAGCAGGAAGCCAAGAGAGAGATGGGCTCCTATGGGAAGAAGGTCCTGAAACAGAAGGCAGGGCCTCAAGCAGGAGCAATGAGAAAGGTGAGGACCCGGATAGAAAGTAGTGTAGGCAAGAAGCTTCTAGAAGGGGACACTGGGAAGGAGCCTAGGAATGGGAAGGGTGCTTCCAAGGGAAGAGAGGCTATAGGAACAAGTGGTTAGGAATCACGCTTCTCTGGCAGGACTGCTCCTCGGTATCCCCAGCCTGCCGTCCACCTTCTGACCTCCCTCCCTCCACCCTGGCCAGCCCCTCACCCCTTTCAGGTGGCTCGCGGCCTGGAAGTAGATGAGGTAGGACTTCCGGGGCTCAAGCGGTGGATTCCAGAAGCCTCGATACGTCTGGTTGTCACCCACCGTGAAGGGCATGGCCTCCGGCAGGCTGCTGGCTGCCAGTTCAGCCCCAAAGTAGTGCACCAGGCCACGAGCCAGCGCCACCTCGAAGGTCAGGGGCACTGGGAAACAGTCCTGGCCACCGGGCTCCCGACGTACCCTCCGTGGCCGCTCCTCCTCCACTACCACCTGGTACACACTGGACAGGGAGGCGACAAAACAAGTAAGCACAACGGGCTCCACAGCCGGGAGAGTTGTCGGTAGCACAGGCGATCTGATCTAATCTTAACTCCACTCCTCATTACCTAGGCAAGTCACTCGACTCTCCTAGGCCTCAGTTCCTTCCTCTGTACATTGGGAGTGAGTGAGACACAAAGACAGAAGAATAGAGAAATTTAGAGAGCAGCTAGTACATGTCAGCGCTATGCCTGCTACTAACCAAGGTCGAGAGGACCCTGGCCCTGCTCAGTGTAGCGTGCCTCAGTACACCTCCAGTGTTGACACAGACCTGGGCAGCGAAAGCTACCCGTGACTCCTTTCTGGGTCTTACAGCCAGGTCAGATTCATTGATTCCTTCATTCATTTAGAAAGTACTGAGGGCTGGGGAACAGCTCAGAGTGAAAGTACTTGCCTAGGCCCAAACCCCAGTACCCACTCCCAATAAAAAGCATTTGCTGAGCTCAGATGAAGGTCCCCATGCTGGGCACTGGGTAATCTCGGCTTTCTGAAACTGCCCACGAGTGAGGGAGACAGACACTAAGCAAACAAGATCATAGTTGAGAGGAGCCTAGTACCCCTCCCGCCTGAGGCAGCCTCTCTATCTGCAAACTGGAACTCTGCTGCCTCCGTGCCCAGCCCACCTGCTCCCAGTTGTGTTTCCCGCTCCTGAAATCTGTGGTTCTGTTTGTTTTATCACTTTACTGACAGGGCTTTTGCGGTGCGCACCTCCAAATCCTCAGTGGAACAAAGCCGAGAGTAAATATGTGAACACTGACAAATTTAAATATTTCCCACAACAGTCTCTGTCTCGTCTCACCGTGTGACACCCCATACTGACAGCTTTTGCTCTGGGAAGCAGAAATGCCATTTCCCTGCTCTCCAGCGGTTACTTTTGAGCTTTCAAGTTGCAGGAGTCAGGAGGGTTGGTCACCAGCCCACACCGCCTGTCACTAGCCTGTTACAAACACCAGCCCAAGCCTCTGCTTCTCCGTCAAGGTCAGTCCTCTCCCAGCCTCAAGTCTCACAAAGAATCATAATTAAAGTTAGACACAAGCAAAGCCCATCTTAATCTGTAATAACACCCATTGTTTAAAAAAAAAGAATACAGAGGCTCAGAGAGGTCCAGGGCCATGCTCTGGGTCATAGAGCCTTTGTGTCCCTCCCCTGACACCATGTCCCACCTCCCTGGCCCTGCCCAGCCTTGTCTTCATAGCCTCTGACCAGTCCAGCTCACAGGACCCCTCAAGAGGATAGGAAAGGAGGAGCATTCCCCGACTCCTCACGGATCTAGCTCCACAGGGACCCCGAGGCTCCAACAAAATGCACAATGCCTTGACGTTTTCCTGGGTTCCCCTTGAGGGTCTAGGAATCAACTAGGACAGACAGTGGCGAACATGGGAAGAGACAAGTCAGGGTCTGCCTGGGGCACCTGGGCTATCCCTTTCCTACTAGTGGCCACCATCCCCTCCGCAAGGATCACCCTGGTCTGCCACCAGGGTGGCAGGGAGGCTCTGTGACTTCCAGAAGAGGGACAGGCTTGTAAACAGACCTGAAGTACAAATCCCATCCCTCTCCCTTATAGCTGTGCTGCCTTGGGACTAAGTTCTTAGGCTCTGAGCCAGTTTCCTGTTGTGTGAAATGAAGTAGTATTATACACTGCATGGGGCAGCACGTGGACAAAAGGGCTTCGTGAAGCTAGCATCCCTAGCAATGTCTGGCTGACTGTAAGGATGTACACACAATTGTACAAACACTACCATGCCCTCATACGCATGCACTCATCTCTCCCACACACACACCTTTCATGCATGCCCACACCTCCAGGCCACACATCGCATGCATACATCTTTATCACAAAGGCAGGCTGCTCGCCTCTCTCACACGCACTCCATCTCCACTCCAGCACCTTCCACAGCACAGATAGCCTAATGACATTGGCAGCTTCTTCCCAGAAGGAAAGAGTGAGGCCAAGCTCTCAGCCACCCAGAGGGAGGCCCCATTTGACAGCTGCATTAGCCCTCTAGAAAGCTCACCCCTGTGTCTCCAAAGACAGGGCTGGAGGCTATAAGGCCCCTAGAGTTTCACTTCTCCAAGGTGCCTATGGAAAGGGCCTCTGGAGAGGCCAAGACAGTCCCTTCTCCAGGACGAACACAATCCCCACCATAGGGGAATGGTGAATTTCCACAGAGGAGATGACTTCAGGCTTTCCACCTGCCTAGGACCACAGGATATCCTCCACCAGCTGAGCCCCAAGTGGGAGACTAAGGCAGAACAAGTGAGCCAGCTGGGTGGCGGTGACTCCCCGGTGGTTCTGGCCTCCCACCCCCATGCAGGCCTCCCCACCTGATGGGTGCACCTCGGCCCTGTGCCGGCCTCAGCAGCACGGTGATGGTGTTCTCGGACTCGCCCAGGGGCGACGGCATGTCAGCATAATCAAAGCTGGGAGCTGGGAAAGGGAACAGAGACGAGAGTATGGAGCCTGGATCTGGATCAGGAAGGCCACTGTTGACCACTGCCCTCAGATCTCTTCCTGTGCAGCCTTAGCCTCTTGTTCCCCTTTCCCTGAGCCTCCCAGGCCCCCAACCTTGGGCACCAACCCTTGACCACAACCCTTTGATTCTGCCAGCCACAGTTTGCTGACCCCTCTGATTTAATCTTCCCTAGCCCCTGGCTTCAACCCCTAAATGACACCTTATCTCAGCAGGGGTCCTCTGTAATCACCCCCAGGATCCCCCACCTCTCTCTCCACGGAAGCCTGGAACTCTGAGTCAGCTCCCAATAAGACCAGGCTGAGCTCACGCAAGGCTCACCTGAGATGTTGGTGGTGATCTCGGTGAGTGCTGCCTGGCCAAAGCCTTTGCCCGTGCGGGCCCGCACAGAGAACAGGTAGGTGGTGCCTGGGTGCAGGTTGGAGAAGACGTGGTAGGTCTCGTTGCGCAGCTTGGAGATGGTACGCCTTGGGCCTGGCACATTCACTGCTGGATCTGATGATTCAATGCTCTGGTAGCTGATCTGGGGGTAAAAGGGGGGCAGGAAGAGCAGGAAGGTGGCACAGGGATGGCGACAGGGTCACTGTAGCAGCGTCCTACCCATCATACTCCAGGAAGCTAGGGATACAACTGCACAAAGGGAGAGGATCTGTGGGCGTCCCTCGGACCAGGCTTCTGGGAATCCTCTCCACTCCCTGCTGCCCTCAGAGCCCTCTTCCAAGAACGTACAGCACGCAGACCTTGGCCACAGTGGGAAGAAACATCTGTCCACCTCTGCCCGCCTGTCCCTCCTTCTCCAAACCAGCATAAGGAGAAGATGCTCCTCTCCCCACCTCCTACCCTGAGCCCCCATTCACCTCATACTGAGTGATGAGGCCATTCGGTTCCTGGGGCTCCTCCCACTTGAGGAAGATCATGTCCTCCAGGGGTGTGAAGGTCAAGGACTCGGCTGCAATCCCACCAGGCACTGTAAAAGGAAGGGGCGGGAACAGAGAAGACAGGCTTTTGCCTCTTCCTAGCTGCTCCCTCCGACTACCCAACCCCTGGGAACTCCGGTTTCCTCGCCTCCGACATGAGGAGGATGTACCTCTCCCCCAGCAGAACTAACTAGTGTGATCTACAGAAAACCCCAGGCAGCAGCAACTCCCTCAGACTCGCTTATTACTGAGTCCTCTAAGAGGACAGTACTGCCATTTTCACTGCTGTGCAGGTCACATCCAACCAAGAGGGAGGTTTTAAGGCTCCTAATTTGGCTCCAGTTGGGTATCTTTCAGAGAACATAGGCGCTTAACCAGAGAAATGAAAACAGCAATTGCATTAGGTTATTGGGATTACGGGTGAAGATGTTTTCTTGTATAAAAATGTCTAATTACATAAACAGCATGTTGGAGGCAGAAAAGCTAAGTGAGCATAAAGAAAATTAGCAGCACCTATAATTGCATCATCCAAACATAAATACTGTCAAAATTTTAGCATAAACACTTTCAGGCATTGTTCGGTTGTTTGCCTTAACATATACTCTAAAAGCTGGCATAGGAATCTCGGCTAGGAAGACACTGGTCTCCAGCTGGGAAAACGCCTCGATAAACCATTGCAGGGAAGCTGAAGTCCTCAGCAGAGAGGGCAGGAGCCAAAATAGCAATCCATGAAAGCTAAGCTGCGGTGTTAAGCGGTTCACAAGGGCACTAACCACCCTTCCAAATGGTAAAGTAAAAGACAATTCCCAATGTTGGACAGGACGCAAAGCAACCACAATTTTCACACAAGGCTAGCAGAGTGTAAATTGGTACAACCACTTTGGAGAGTGTCTGGCTAGATCTACTAAAGACCAACAAATGCCCTAAACCCTGGCTGTTTCACACTTAGGCATAACCCCACCAAAAATGTATATTTCTACCAGAAAAAAAAAAAAAAACTATAAGGATTTTATTTGCAGCATTATTCAAAACAGTCAACTGGAAACAAACAATACACCCAACAATAGTAAACAGAATGAATAAAGGCAGTCTATTCATTCTCATGATGAAATATACAGCAGTAAGAAGGAATTCGCGAGGACTTCATATACCATGTAACCCAGTCTCTCAAGCATAATAGGGAAAGAAGGAATCCAGGCATCGAAAGGATATTTACTCACACATGATTGTGTATGTAAGGTCCAGAAATTAATCTGTGGCTAATGGTCAGAATAAGGGCCAACCTTGGGAGGTAGTGACCAGGAGGTAGGGGATAGGAGGGAGCACAGAAGAGCTTCCTGAAGGCTGTAACGTTTCTCCTGGTCTGTGCACGGGGTTATGAAGTGTCCACTCTGGGAATTCATTGTGCTGGCCCCTTAAGATAGGGGTCAGCGCTGTGTAGGATAGAAACTGCATGTGTGGGCAGCAAGACAAATCATGAACCAAGGAGCTTAGTGGGACATGGAGATCATCAGGAATCTGGGGTGGGGGAGCTTTGGATCTGGCTGCCATTATATGCAGCTTATAAAGACAACTCTGAGGATTCAATCCCCAGCGTGCCATGCTGGCCCCACCCCCCAGGGAACCCAGACACCCATTGAGATTGGGTGTGGTGGTGTGTGCCTGTGATCCTAGTGGGGGGGGAGGGGGACTGAAAACAATAGGATCACGACAAGTTCAGTCTGTGTAGTGAGACCCTGTACACATTCAAAAAATACAACTCTAGGAAGTGGGGGTGTCGCTCAGGGATAGAGTATGTCCTTGTGTGTGAGTTCACACCTACAGTATCAAAAAATAAATAAAAACCATAATGATGCCACTGATGCCAGATGGCCACGTTTGAAACCCAGTCCTTCCAGCTATGGACCAGGTGTGAGTGTCTGAATTCATCTATAAAATGATAGGGATAGTAGTCTACAATGTAGGGTTGTCATGGGGATTATACACATTAATATAGGAAAAGCATTTAGAATAGTGTCTGCCTCATAAAAAATTCTTAGCAAGTACTGCTCTGATACATGGAAAGCACCGTACCCAACAATGACAGAATGTAATGTTTTTCAGTGCACATGGGACATGCACCAAAAGTTAACCACCTGCTGGGCCACAAAGCAGGAATGAAATCTCAAAGGACCATTCTGACCACAGTGGGATTAAGTTAAAAATCAATAACAAAAAGATAATTACAGGTTCTAATTATTTAAAAACTAGTCCACATAATTTTAAATAATTCTTAACTCCAAGGAATTGTAACAGAAACTATAAAATATTTAGATTGAACGGTAGTGAAGAGAGACTATATCAAAACTTAATGTGCAGTGGTGTGGGTCTATAATCTCAGTTGGCACATATGAGGCCTGGATTCAATCTCCAGCTCCACAAAACAACTTATAAAACTGTACCATGCTGCTGAGCTATATCCTTCCTGGCCAACAACTTATAAAATGAAGCTAGAGCAGGGCTTTGCTTTAAATGCATATATTAGAAATGAAGAAGCTTTCAAACTAATAAAAAGCTCCCATCTTGAAATACTAAAAAAAAGCAAATCAATTGCAAAGAAAATAATAAAGGAAATAAAAAAATAGAAAGCAAATGTATAAGAAAGGAAATCCACTCAACTCAAAGTTGCCTCTTTGCAAAAATTAATAAAAATTTTTATTTTATTTATTTATTTATTCTGGTGGAACCGGGGCTTGAACTCAGGCCCTTGTGCTTGCCAGGCAAGCACTTATTCTACTGCGCTATCTCCCGGCCCAAAATTAATAAAATTAAAACCTCT